>JARHVA010006077.1:192500-297500 GCA_037957365.1 Torreya grandis | reverse complement strand
ATAATTTAAATAACCTGAAATATTATTGGCATGGAAAGATGTAGTCCCTTGACTATATGATAGTTATTTTAATTGTATAATCTTTTGTAAGCAATGATTATCTAAGCTTAGAAAGTTACTACCCTCATAAAATAAATATAGGTAATATATAATTGTAGAGGATTTGACATTATTAGTAATGTATTAAAGTAAATTTATATCACTTAGATATATTATATGACATATATAAGGGATTTAACAGATATGTGTTTGTTGGATGCCAAAAACACTAGAGGGATGCATAATAATGATGTGTGTTAGAACATGTGTAATGAATGGCATCAGGTAGAATACTCCTTTTAAAATTTAATACAAGTCCCGTTTAAAATTAAAACATATTAATAGTTTTGAGGGAGTATTATAAAAGAGAGTTAAATGAATCAGCACCCCACAATCAATTTATTAATTAGAATATTGAAAGGGTTGTAGTCTAATAGGTGAGAATGATGGTTGTTTATATCCATCCACCAAGGTATAAATCCCTCTAGATACCCAATATGGGGAGTCAAATGGTTAAGGTAAGGATCATACACTAGGTGATTTTATTCATGCACAAAATTGAAAGGTCATGCAATGATTTGGTGGGATCATTTGCAGAAAGAGAGACAGAAAAAAGGCAAATAGAAGATTAAATCATGGAAAAAGATGTAGAAGAAGCTGAGGGAGAAATTTATTCATGTGGATTATGTGAAAATTCTATGAAAAGGATTTCATAATTCGAGGCAAAAAGATCACAATATACAAGAGTATATAGATAAATTTTATAAGCTTTTTATACGAGTGGAGCATGGTGAAATAGAAAAGTGAATGGTTGCAATGTATGTAAATTGTTTAAAATTTTCTATTCAAGATTAATTAGGCATGCATAGAATAATTAACATGGAGGAGGCTTATCAATTAGCTTTGAAGGTAGAAGAAAAAAAAAATAGACAAAATTTTAGAAGAACATCTTTTGGTCCAAGAAGAGGTAGATCCCCTCAAAAAAAGGAATGAGGTGGGTATAATACCACTAGATGTGAGCGTAATACCAATAGAGGTTAATCATCACATGGTGAAAAAATACAAGATGAAAATAGATAAGGTTTTCAATACCAATAAAGAGGAAGAATATTTCAAAGGGGACAAGGTTCTAGTGTTGTTAGAGGATGGTTTTTTAATCAACATAGATATTATGTCCATTATAGATGTGGAGAATAAGGGCATAGATAATTTGAGTTTTCACACTATCAAGATCAAGAAAGGAGGCAATAATATCTCCTAAGAGTGAATCTAGTTGAGGCTAAGATAGAAGAGTAGAATACTGAAGTTGCACCAATAGATGTTGGAGAGAATCTCATGATGAGAAGAACCATGATCACTCCAAGGAAGAAGCAAGTGTAGAATAAAGAAGTTGGTGATGCATGGTCATGATCAAATATTTTTTGTAATGATCTTGATATTCAATATAAGCAGAAATACCCTTAAGGTAGGGAAACACCATATAATACTCCTTTAGGAAGGAATAACTCCACAATGTCTCTTCGAGGGGACAACCTCCAATATCCTCTTACAATAGAAGACTCAATGCTTACTTGATATATTTACCATGATATTCATCTCACATATATATACTACTATCTTACCCATGGATGGGTAACCTCCTAATCCAATGTAGGCCGACCATTACCCAATGTACTACTTCCACAAGTTACTCTATTATCCTAATATATTGTACCCATATAACTAACTAAGGGGATGTGTGCCACATGTCGGCATCTCCATCAACCTATATATCATATCCCTAGGTACATAAAATTACTTCCCTCGTTGACATGTTTTGTCTCTGAAAGATAGGAAGAAACTGAATAATGAGTATGCTTCAAATCATTGCACACTTGTCTCCAATCTCGATCATCTAGCCATCTGAATGTGATCTTCGTAGGTGATAGCTCTCCAAGATTGATTCCAAATTCCCTTGTGCTCTTCTGATTTCATTCATGATCATAATTATATTACTTTGGTGTCGCAGCATAATTATTCCGCTTTTTGTTTCATGTACCATATTCTGCTGCGCTTCTCTTATTCCAACCATGACCATAGTAGTTATTCTTCCATACATAGTCATAATGATTTACCCATTCATTCCATGTGCCATAGTATATTTTATTTGGATTCCATGCATATCCATAGTGATTGGAAATTGTATTCCCTATATAGACAAAATGATTGTTATTATGAAACTTCCTCACATGGTTCCATGATTGTTTCCTCTCATGATGATTTGGGTGTCTATATACCTCAACATTTTCTAATACTTTGACCTTATCCACCTTTGCTTCTACCTCTTCCACCTTTTCCTTCTTTGTCTCTTGCATAGATGAAGTGCTCATTTGTAGTGTGTCTTTATCTACATCATCTGAATCTTCATCATGCTCTTCATCACCTATTTCCATCTCATCCTCATGATCTACCTAGATTGTTATTGGAGCCTTTTTCGCTATGATATATTGTAAAGTGATCTTATTTTTCTTATACCAAAACTTCATGAACTTTTTTTGAACATTAATATTCATTTTTCCCAAAGTCTCTAACCATGGATATCCAAGAACTATATCCACATCATCCATATCCAAAACATAAAAATCTAAATGCAAAACATATTTTTCCATATGAGCTTTAGATATTCAAACATTGAAATATTCTTACCATCTACTTGAACTTCTTTGATATTCTTTGCTTGAACATGTAGATGCTTGGACACATTCATGTTGATGAAGTTATACTTACTGGTAGGGTTTATGGACACAATAACCCTTTTCTTTTGAATGCATCCATAAAATTGAAAAATTGACTCAAATTTATTTGGACCAAAATAATTTGAACCTTTATCTTCTTCTTCTTCTTCTTCTATTGATTCTTCTACTTCTTCTTCTTCTTGTTATTCTACTGATTCTTCTATTTCTTCTTCTTCTTTTTCTACTTCTTCTTCTTCTTCTAATGATTCCTCTTTTTCTACTTCTTATTTTATATCCCATCGATCTAAAAAAATATGTTCCATTTCTTTCCATGAAGAAAACCTTTTTGTACAGCTCAACTGATCAAACCAATCTAGTCCAGGCCCAGACAAAAAAGGAGTTGATCATCTTTGCCCAAAAGTTTTTCTAAAATGATTCTCCAAAAGGAGCCACCATTCTCTAGCATCAATATTATCTTCCCCTGAAAATTTTGGCAACGCCATGATCCAAAAAAAATTTAAGGTTCATGAAACCCTAAAATGTCAAAACTGATCCATAAAATCATAAAAAATCACTCCAAACAACTCAAAAAAAATTTGAATTTTTCACTGTACTTCTCCTATATCTTCTTATATCTCTAGTAAAAAATTTGAATAAAAATTCCCTATTTTTTGGAAGATATATAAAAAATATTATAAACCCTAAAATAGCAATAACTCCCTCAAAATGAATCCAAAAATTCTAAAATTTTTACTACGCTTCTCTTATATTTTCTTACATATTCAGTAAAAATTTCAAATAAAAATTCCTTATATTTTAGAATATATAGTGAAATTAGTGTTTCACTCCACACAAATTACCCAAATCGAAGCTCTGATACCACATGTAATGATCCTGATATTCAATATATGTAGAAATACCTTTAAGGTAGGGAAACACCATATAATACTCCTTTAGGAAGGAATAACTCCACAATGTCTCTTCAAGGGGGCAACCTCCAATATCCTCTCACAATAGAAGACTCAATGCTTATTTGATATATTTACCATGATATTCATCTCCTATATATATACATCTATCTAACCCATGGATGGGTAACCTCCTAATCCAATGTAGGCTGACCATTACCTAATGTACTACTTCCACAAGTTACTTTATTATCGTAATATATTGTACCCATATAACTAAGGGGATGTGTGCCACATGTCAGCATCTCCATCAACCCATATATCATATCCATAGGTACATAACATTACTTCCCTCTTTGACATGTTTCATCCCTGAATAGAGGAAGAAACTAAATAATGAGTGTGCTTCAAATCATTGCACACTTGTCTCCAATCTTGATCATCTAACCATCCATATGTGATCTCGACAGGTGATAGCTCTCTAAGCTTGTTTACAAATTCCCTTGTGCTCCTCTATTTGCATTTATGATCATAATTATACTACTTTGGTGTCCAATCATAATTATTCCTCTTTTTATTTCATGTACCATATTCCGCTGCATTACTCTGATTCCAACCATGACCATAGTAGGAATTTTCCCATGCATAGTCATAATGATTTCCCTATTTATTCCATGTGCCATAGTATTTTTTCTTTTTATTCCATGCATATCCTTAATTATTTGAAATTCTATTTCCTGTATAGATAAAAAGATTGTTATTATGACACTTCCTCACCTAGTTCCATGATTGTTTCCTCTCATGATGATGTGGGTGTCTGTATACCTCAACCTTTTTCCAATACTTTGACCTTATCCACCTTTGCTTTTACCTTTTCCACCTTTTCCTTCTTTGTCTCTTGAGTAGATGAAGTGCTCATTTGTAGTGTGTCTTTATCTATATCATTTGAATCTTCATCATGTTCTTCATCACCTATTTCCATCTTATCATCATGATCTACCTAGATTGTTATTGGTGCCTTTTTCACTATGATATCTTGTAAAGTAATCTTATTTTTCTTATACCAAAAATTCATGAAATTTTTTTGAACATTAATATTCATTTTTCCCAAAGTTTCTAACCATGGATATCCAAGAACTATATCCATATCATCCATATCCAAAGCATAAAAATCTTAATGTAAAACATATTTTTCCATACTGAGCTTCAGATCTTCTAACATTGAAATATTCTTACCATGTACTTGAACCTTTTTGATATTATTTGCTTGAACATGTAGATGCTTAGACACATTCATGTTGATGAAGTTATACTTATGGTAGGGTTTATGGACACAATAAGCCTTTTCTTTTTAATGCATCCATGAAATTGAAAAATTAACTTAGATTTCTTTGGAGCCAAATAATTTGAACCTTTATCATCCAATTCTTCTCCTTCTTCTTCTTCTTCTTCTTCTTCTTCTTCTTCTTCTTCTTCTTCTTCTTCTTCTTCTTCTTCTTCTATTGCTTCTTCTACTTCTTCTTCTTCTTATTCTTCTACTGATTCCTCTATTTCTTCTTCTTCTTCATTTTCTACTTCTTCTTATTCTTCTACTGATTCTTCTTTTTTTGCTTCTTGTTTTATATCCCATCGATTTAAAAAAATCTATTCCATTTCTTTCCATGAAGAAAACCTCTTGTACAGCTCAACTGATCAAACCAATCTAGTGCAGGCCCAGACAAAAAGGAGTTAATTATCTTTGCCCAAATTTTTTTGTAACATGATTCTCGAAAAAGAGCCACCATTCTCTAGGATCAATATCATATTCTCTTGAAAATATTTGCAACTCCATGATCCACAAAAAAAATTAAGGTTCATGAAACCCTAAAATGTCAAAATTGATCCATAAAATCACAAAAATCATTCTAAATAACTCAAAATTTTGAATTTTTTACTATACTTTTCTTATATATGCTTACATCTCCACCAAATATTTCAAATAAAAATTCCTTATATTTTGGAAGATATAGCAAAATTATTATAAACACTAAAATAGAAATAACTCCTTCAAAATGAATCAAAAAATCTTGATTTTTTTACTTTGACTTATCTGAAATATTATCCATATCCAGTAAGAAATTTGTGAAAAATTTCATAACCAATCAAAAGTTATTGACGATTCAAAAAAAACTAAAGTTTCACTCCACAAACTGTCCAAATTGAAGCTCTGATACCACTTGTAATGATCTTGATATTCAATATATGCAAAAATACCCTTAAGGTAGGGAAACACCATATAATACTCCTTTAGGAAAGAATAACTCCACAGTGTCTCTTCGAGGGGACAACCTCCAATATCCTCTTACAATAGAAGACTCAATGCTTACTTTATATCTTTACCATTATAATCATCTCCTATATATACATCTATCTAACCCATGGATGGATAACCTCCTAATCTCAATGTAGGCCGACCATTACCCAATGTACTACTTCTACAAGTTACTCTATTATCCTAATATATTATACCCATATAACTAAGGGGATGTGTGCCACATGTCAGCATCTCCATCAACCCATATACATCAATATATCATATCCCTAGGTACATAGCATTACTTCCCTCTTTGACATCTTTCATCCCCAAAACATAGGAAGAAACCAAATAATGAGTGTGCTTCAAATCATTGCACACTGGTCTCCAATCTTGATCATCTAGCCATCCAAATGTGATCTTGGCAAGTGATATCTCTCCAATCTTGTTTCCAAATTCTCTTGTGCTCCTCTTATTTTGTTCATGACCATAATTATATTTCTTTGGTGTCCCAGCATAATTACTCCTTTTTTATTGCATGTACCATATTCCATTGTGCTTCTCTAATTCCATCCATGACCATAGTAGGTATTCTTCCATGCATAGTCATAATGATTTCCTAATTCATTCCATTTGCCATAGTATTTTTTCTTTGGATTCCATGCATATCCATAATGATTGGAAATTTTATTTCCTGTATAGACAAAATGATTGTTGTTATGACACTTTCTCACCTGGTTTCATGATTGTTTCCTCTCATGATGATGTGGATGTCTATATACCTCAACCTTTTCCAATACCTTGACCTTATCCACCTTTAATTCTACCTCTTCTACCTTTTCCTTCTTTGTCTCTTGAGTAGATGAAGTGTTCATTTGTAGTGTGTCTTTATCTATATCATCTAAATCTTTATCATGATCTTCATCACCTATTTTAATCTCATCCTCATGATCTACCTGGATTGTTATTGGTGCCTTTTTCGCTGTGATATTTTGTAAAGTGATCTTATTTTTCTTATACCAAAACTTCATGAACTTTTTTTGAACATTAATATTCATTGTTCCCAAAGTCTCTAACCATGGATATCAAGGAACTATATCCACATCATCCATATCCAAAGCATAAAAATTTGAATGCACAACATAGTTTTCCATAATGAGCTTTAGATATTCAAATATTGAAATATTCTTACCATATAATTGAACCTCTTTGATATTCTTTGCTTGAACATATAGATGCTTAGACACATTCATGTTGATGAAGTTATACTTACTGGTAGGGTTTATGGACACAATAACCTTTTTCTTTTGAATGCATCTATAAAACTGAAAAATTGACTCAGATTTCTTTGAAGCCAAATAATTTGAACCTTTATCATCTAATTCTTTTTTTGCTTCTCCTTCTTCTTCTTCTTCTTCTTCTTCTTCTTCTATTGCTTCTTCTTCTTCTTGTTCTTCTAGTGATTCTTCTATTTCTTCTTCTTTTTCTGCTTTTTCGTATACTACTTCTTTTTCTACTTCTTGTTTTATAGCCCAATGATCTAAAAAGATCTGTTCCATTTCTTTCCACAAAGAAAACCTTTCTATACAACTTAATTAATCAAACCAATGTAGTGCAGGCCTAGTCAAAAAAGGAAGTAATCGTCTTAGCCCAAGCATTTTTGTAAAATGATTCTCCAAAGGGATCCACCATTCTCTAGCATCAATATCATCTTCCCCTGAAAATGTTTGCAACTCTACGATCCAAAAAAAAAAAATTAAGGTTCATGAAACCCTAAAATGTCAAAACTGATCCATAAAATCACATCAAATCACTTCAAAAAATTGTAAAATTTTTATTGTGCTTCTCTTATATCTTCTTGCATCTCTAGTAAAAATTTCAAATAAAAATTCCCTATATTTTAGAAGATATAGAAAAATTATTATAAACCCTAAAATACTAATAACTCCCATGAAACAAATAAAAAAATCTCTATTTTTTTACTGTAACTTATTTGAAATATTATCTATATCCAGTAAAAAATTTGTGGAAAAATTCACAACTAATAAAAAGTTATTGATGATTCAAAAAAACTAGGGTTTCTCTCCACAAATTGCCCAAATCAAAGCTCTCATACCACTTGTAATGATCTTGATATTCAATATATGCAGAAACACCCTTAAGGTAGGGAAACACCATATAATACTCCTTTAGAGAGGAATAACTCCACAATGTCTCTTCGAGGGGACAACCTCCAATATACTCTTACAATAGAAGACTCAATGCTTACTTGATATATTTACCATGATATTCATCTCCTATATATATACATCTATCTAACCCATGGATGGGTAACCTCCTAATCCAATGTAGGCTGGCCATTACCCAATGTACTACTTCCACAAGTTACTCTATTATCCTAATATATTGTACCCATATAGCTAACTAAGGGGATGTGTGCCACATGTCGACATCTCTATCAACCCATATATCATATCCCTAGTTACATAACATTTTTTGAACAAGATGTACTACAGGTGGAAAGGTATATAATGTAATTATAGATGGTGGTAGTTATGAAAATATAGTTTTTAAATAAATGATTGAGAAACTAAATTTGTAATGTTAAAAACATCCTAATCCTTATCAGATTTCATGGTTTAATAAAGAGAATGAAGTTATAGTAGATAAAAGGTGATTAATTAATTTTTTTTATATGAAAGAGTTAAAATAATGAAATATTATGTGATGTTATTTTTATGGATACATGTCATGTGTTATTGGGAAGACCATGTAAATTTGATAGTAAAGTAATTCATGATGGAGAAAAGAACACATACACTTTTTGGATAGGTGGTACAAAAGTAGTTTTGTTACCTCTTAAAGAGGAAGATAAAATAGATAGAATTTTTTCTAATAAAGAATATATCTAAGATATGAAGTTAGTAGGTTATTGTTATGCATTAGTAGTAAAGAATGAAGAAATAAAAATGGTGCCAATACCAAAACAAGAAGCAAGAGTGTTGAAAGAATATACATATGTTGTGCCTAATGAGTTACTAGATAGTTTACCATTGAAAAGAGATATATAACATCACATTTATTTAATTCTAGTATAGATTCTATCCAATCAAGTAGCTTATATGATGATTCTAACAAAACATGTAGAATTAAATAAATAGGTTACTAAATTGTTAAGGAAAAAGGTGATAAGGGAGAGTATGAGTCCATGTGTAACAAAATCTTTGCTAATTATAAATAAAGATGGAGGATAGAGAATGTATGTGGATAGTAAATCAATTAATAAAATTAAAATAAAATATAAGTTTATTATACCTCATTTAGATGATATGATGGATGTGCTTTTAGGAGCAAAATATTTTACCAAGATTGATCTAAGGAGTGGTTATTATTAGATTCAAATTCATGAAAGAGATGAGTAAAAAACTAAATTCAAGACTAGGGATGGCTTGTATGAGTGGATGGTGATGTCATTCAAATTATCTAATGCACCTACCACATTTATGAGGGTGATGAATACAGTGCTACAAGAATATATTGATAAGTTTTTGGTTATTTATTTTGATGATATTTTGATATTCATTAAGACTAAATAAAAACACTTATTACACCCTTACTCAAACCATCAATAAATAATGTATACAAATTTTAACTTTGATTTCCCTAACATTCCATAGGAAGTGCATAAATTTTTTTCTATTTTCTAATAGGAAGCATCTCAACTATTTAATTATGTTGTGCAATGATCAATGGTTAGTCCCAAGAATTTACTCCCGTGTACCTCAAATATGGGATATCATAGCTATGAAATGGTGTAAATCTATGTAGTTATTATGTTTTGGGTCTATTGATTATTTATAATTATAGATTAATATATTAGAGAGCCTACATATCATACAAAACCTCAATTCAGTATTTTCAAAAATAAATCTATTTATATTTAGTATATAAACATTATTATAGCATCATATATTAAAATTTAATCACAATATTCCTTATTAAGACACAATTATAGTATTCACTATTTAGATATAATTTGAATATCCTTAGTTGGTATTTTGTTTTTCAGTAAAGTGAATAGTGGTTTTATGTTTTATAAAATTATATATGTATTTCTATGCCTAAAATTTATAGGGAGAATTACTTTCATATAAATATAATGAAAGGATAGAGCAGATGATGTCTTTTTGTAGAAAATAGATTTATAAAAATGAGTCATGGGAAAGCATCAGATCAACCTTTATGTGTGATTTTAGAAAAGTATATTTTCTTTATGGTCCATAGTGTGACTGCACCATTGTTATTTTATCATATACACAATAATTTTAATGTGTACTTCGATATTTTAGAAAACAATTGGACATAAGTTTTAATCGCCTACAGTTTCATAAATAAATTTTCATTTTTTTAGTTTTCCCTTAGGATAATTGCACATTTAATATATTATTATTAGATGAAAATTTTAACATTTATTTATGGAAAACAAAATTGTATATAATTTTTTTTGGGCTTATTTTTAGCCCTTAAGTTTTTGTGCTGTGGATGACATAAAGAAATAACTCTCTCAAGTTCCATCTACTCCATCTAGAAATAATAAATTATTGATGTACTCTTTATGAAGATCGTTTACTATAATGCAATGAATGACAAAGCTACACCTTTTGCCCTTATTAAAAGATAAATATGACTAAAACATTTTGATGAAGCTAGTGACATGCTTGGTTAGTAAAAATCCCCTTGAATTAAAGTTTCATTTTGAGGGTATCCAAGAAATTTAAAGAGTTTGGACAAAATTGGGGAATGTTTTTAGAAAGCATAATAATATGAGGCCATGAAAACTGAAAAATTGAGCTTATTATTTTTATTATAGACAATCATCCTTGCATTGAGAGCATCATCAATAAATTCAAGCACATAAGGCTTATGCTTATTGGGACTGGTGAAAATCTCATTGTGCCTATTTTCACACCTAACTTACAATATGAAGAGTGTGATATAAAATATTATAATAAAAAATTATTTGTTAAAACACTAGGTAAATAATAGATTGAATTACACATGCAAAGTATTTAGAATTGTGGTAAATTTTACATATACCCAGAAAATTTCCCGTTGATGTTAACAAATTTATACTCCATTCTATCTATTAATATTTCTTCTAATATTTTTAGCACTTGCATTATTCCACATTCATTTTCACATAAGGGTCATCATAAGTATTAATGTTAACAAGAAAAATGATAAGTATTTCTATAAGGGTCATCATATTTATCTACAATATTTTGAGTGTAATTAAATATTAAATATTGATTGGTATATAACATGTCATTTAACTCTATTTACTTATTTTAGGTACTTAAACACATATCATCTAAATTATAATACGAAGAGTGTGATATAAAATATTATAATAAAAATTTTATGATAAAACACTATGTAAATAATAGTTTGAATTACATATGAAAAGTATTTAGAATTGTGGTAAATTTTAAATCTGTAAATAAGGACAACTTAATTTATACATTTCTTCATTTCTTAAAATCATTTTCACTATTTCTCTCATTAAAACATTTACTCATTTATTAATTCATTAATTTTTGGAATTTTTGTTCATTTAGAAAATAATTATCTTAGAAATCATTTAAGTTGATTTATATATTTTTTTTAGGTATAAAGATAATATATAAAATTATTTTTCTAAATTAATTTTGTATATTATATAATATTTAAAGTTATAAAATACATTATTTTAATAAACATATTAAAAATGATACCAAACCACATATCTTTAAAAAATAGTTTTAAAATACTAATAATTTTTCTTTTAAATTTATTAAAAATACATAAATAAAAGATAACTTAAACTAAGGGAACCAAAATGATAAAATAACCCTCAATGACTGTCAATCTTAAACTTAAATATGAAAAGTAAAAAATTAGAACCAAAATAAGAAGAGGTTATCTCCATCAATTAAATAAAAAAAAACTTTTGAAAACCATTTATATCTTAACTTAAATATTAAAATTCCAGTTGGCATTTTCTATTTTTTTATTTATAGAAATTAGTTTGTTGTGTCAATCACAAGTCTACAGGGAATAAATTGTTAGTAGATTTAATGTATTTATGTCTTAAGTTATAACATGTCATTGAATTATATATCATATATTAAGATATTTGACTTAGGGAATTACTATTGGAGTGCCTCATATTATATTTAAAAATCAAAATATAATACAAAAGGTTATTTAGTGATGTGGTTAAACAAATCACAACCCAAATTCCATGCTGGGTACAAAAATCAGCTCAAAACATTAGCAAGCTACTAAACAGAACATGACAAGAGAAACTATAAATAACCAAAAATATTTTGAAGCACAAGCCACCACCCCAGGAGGAAGAGGTGGAGGTTCATCCTTGGGAAGTGTGAACCAATCAAGCAATTCCATGTCTAAGATCTTCAAAGAAGTCTAGTCATCCATAGGATAATCATGTATAGTAATTAGCCAACCATCAGTGTGCTGAGAAGGAAAAAAACACTCATCAGTGACCATTGTGTCAAACCAATATCATATTTCCCACCCCAACTACCCCTTCTAGGAGAGCAAGGTGAGAACTGGCCCATGTTATGGTACTAGGTTCTATTTTAGTGTCTCTTGTGAGGAGGTGGTAGAGGCTTATAGGGCAGGCCATCTATTGTAACTTTACTCATAGTGTATGGGGAACTCCCATAGTGGTCAAGGAGCTCCTATATGTGGTAGAGGTCCAATGCCATCTTCTCTACTTGAGCTTGGATCTGCAAGTAGACTAAGGAAATAACACTAACATTTTCATTAAAAGAACATGAGATTCCACAATCTTTATCATCAAAAATAGCATTATTCCTTGCTTTTCAAAGCTAAAATAGGACTATAGCACAAAAATTTTCTAGAGAAAAGAAATAAAAGCTAGCTAATTTGAATAGTCCCCAAAAAGCATCTATCACCAAGAAAAGGGCTCAAGAAGAAAGGGTTAAAATAAGGAGTGAATCTAATTCTAAGCAGATTGAGCTTTATGACAAAATAAGAATAGATACTTGAAATATTTAAAATTCTTGTAAACTAGATAGAAGTTTGGGGAATGTAGATGTGGAGTAGCCTCTCACTGAGGGGGAACCCCTTATAGATTAAACACCAAAGAAAATGAGCTAATTTGGGCTCCAGAGCATGGTGCCACACACATTCTAAATGGGTGAGCCAAGTCCTGGGAGAGGATTGAAAGCCCCAACATATACTGAGATTGTCAAGAGATAGGTAAAAAAGACTCATCACCTGATAAATAATCACATGAGAGTAGGATTTAAAATGTGTATCATTGTTCTACCTCCAAACTTTTCACCATGCCCTTGGAGGCTGATGGCCAAGCTTATGGAGTATAACATCAGGAAGTAATTCCTGAATGCAAAGGATGGAAAGTAAGTCAACATTATTTAATTTAAATTTGGTTTTCAAATCACCTCAAGGGATCTAATCTCTAGTAGTAACCAAATCCAAGATAGTGAAAATTCTATTATAGAATAATCGTAGTGCTTTAACATTGGGAAATTCAACTAGAGGAATAAAATAACTAGTGAAAATAGGAGACCACCATAAACTATGATCACTAAAAGATAATCCTATAAAAGATCCATCGCCTACCCACATTAATTAGGGTTTGACTACTTCCAAATCCTTCCAAATAATTTTGACCACAAGGAACCTATAATCTTGATAGGCACATTAGTGATGAGAAGGGATTGAAATCTAATATTCTACCATCTAGTTTTACCATAAAGAGAGCCCAAAGAGATATAATGGACAAAAAGGATTTTTCAACACTCATTTCCCTCAATGACCTGAACAACCCATTTATCATAGAAGGCCATACTTTGATGATAAGTGTCAATGATGCACATGCCACCATTATCCTAAGGAAGGTAACAAATTAGACATGAGGAAATGATAGAGAAGTTTCTCTGGATTATCATAATAGGTTATGGAATGGGACTAATAGGAGGAGTAGTAGACATGAGTGGATGCCAAAATCTTGGTGAAAATATGGAAATTTCCCACCAGAGAGAGGATCTTACTGATATAATAGTCAATATTCCTTTGAATCTTTTTGAAAACATACTACCAAATATCATAAGGTGAGCTATCAAAAGGGAAGGGGATGCCAAATAAATTAAATTATTCCCCCTAAATAAACCACTACCAATTAAAATTTTTAATCCACTCAAGCACTGTCATCATGTTTTGTTGAAATCAATAAGTTTTCCTCTATTGATGGTTGGAGCTTAATTCAATACAAATGGTATTTAGGCACTACATAGATTCTATAAAAGTGGAATCTTTCTCTTCAAGTGTGAGAATGGTGTCATCTACAAAGTGGTCATTAATAGGTTGAGAGGTGTGGTCAAGCAACATAATACCATGAACAAGCTCATGCAAGGCCTTTAAATCCAAAAGATAACCTAATGATTCAGTGGTAATAACATATATAACTAAATAAAGGGATACCCTTATCGAATATAATGTTGGATCTCAATCCTTAGGGTCTGATAACCATTAATAGTGAGGCAAACAAAGGCATCTTAAAGTAAGGTCTTTAGAATGCTGATAAAATAGGGACCAAAGTTGAGAGCCTTGAACATGGAAATAATAAAATATGAATCGATCTTGTCATAAGCGTTTTTAAAAACCAACTTTATAAAAATAATTTGCTACAGAGAGGAATGAACCCAGTTCATGCCCTCACAAATTGGAACAAGATTTCCTAAGATATGCCTCCTTATAATAAAACCTATTTATTATGGTTTAATAATGAAAAATAATATTAGTTGGGCATGGTTGGTGAAGGCCTTGGTGAGGATATTGTAAGATACATTTTGCATGGTTATCATCCTTTAGCTAGTGAGAACCTCAAGAACTCCAGCTTTTAGGAAAATTTTGATATTGCATTGATTGATCATGGGGCCAAGAGACTAATTTTGTATGGCTTCTTTGTATACATGTAATGAGTCAAGGTTGGTGAACTCCTAAGTTGATTTTTAAAACTCGTAAGGGAAGCCATCAAGGTTGGGGGTTTAATCTTTGCTCATATAGTTCAAATACTTGACAAACTCCCATATGGTGAGTGGGGAATCATATAGATGTTAATCTATAGGCTTAAACTTGCAAGAAATCACTTAGAGATAATTTTGAAGAGTGTGGGACCATTTAGACATAAATGGTTAAGAGTGAAAAACTTGCTTGTAACTCTCTACAAAATTCAAGAGATATCAGCTTGGGAGGTAAGGTGGGATTGAACCATTTGGATGGATTTAATTTTCTCATGAGCCTGATTGGATTTCAGTGCTTTGAAGAACTCATTGGAGGCTTTGTCCCTAATTTTTAGCTAATGTAGCTGATCACAAACATGGGATCCTCTAGTTGCATGACTATCTACCACCTTGAGGTGGTGTTTGAGGGAGGCAGCTAGCCTTTGAATTTATATATTAAAAGGATTAGTTTTGAGGGAGGTAAAAACCCATTTGAGTTATTGGAGCATAACCTCCTCTAAATGCTTGTGAATTTGGGAAACACGTTTGTCATGGTGGTAGTGGAAGGAAGTGGTGCAAAAAATGACCTCATTCTATAACTTAAACTAGTTAGTGATGTATGGGGGTTGTTAGGTCATATCCCATATTTAATGGATGAGTTGGATGGTGCCAACATGAATCAACATAAAAGTATTCAAGAAAAACTAATTACATAGCACCTTGTACTGCCCAGACATCTATTCCAATTTATAGGGGATGGGCAAGTGGCATGAAAAAAATAATATCCAAGTGGACCTTGACATGCTGGCCATCAATGGTAGAAAATAGAAAAATATTTTTTCTCTAATAGCATAAAGTAGTCTAATCATTTCAGCACATGATGATCCCTAGTTTGGTAGTTGGAATATGTAAACCAAGACATCTGAGTAAATGTACGACACCAAAGGAGAGATTCTACCAACCCCAATTTATTTTTGAAATAGTGACAAAACTCATGCTCTCTAACACATCAATCCATTGGGAGGGCCCTAGATTTGCCTTGGGGGTATTTAATCATATTAAATTCTTCACACACAAGCCATGCTATAGGAGGTAATTCATTTACCAATGATCGATAGAGCAAGTAATGATCAAGTTCATCATTTAGAATATATATCTTGATGATTCCAAAAGGATGGCCATCAACATCAAGAATTATTTAGATTGTCTTATGTGATAGATCCTCCCCTTGGAAATGATGCTAGAGGATAATTTAGGAGTAACAAATATACATGTTCCACCACATCCTACCTCATGTAAGGTGGTGACCTGGGTGGGATCCGTAAAAATACTTCGTAGCATCATCTAGAGGAGAAACCAGGAAATTAAAACTTTTTATAGATAGAGAATGTTTAAAGAACCAATTTGCTAACATGTAACTCACATAGAGTATTTATAGGTAAAATCTATAATACCCCTTACATCCCATCATAAAAGATTCATAGGGAGCAATCATCCGTTTGAAGCTCCCCTTGCCCATCCTCAAAATATGATAACATTATAGATGTATTGTGTTTGTGAGGTTGAGATATTATGTTCCCCATAATGTAATGATATTCGGCATCATGCTCCTCCCATGAAGAGTCAGCACCATAGCATGATGGGTTGCAAGACCGATGGTAAAATGAGCAATTGGTCAACTAAACCTTAGATAGAGGCATCCTAAAATATTGGGAGGTTGGAAAAATAATCCGAGGGTTAGGAGGAATTGGGATGGAAGGTGCAACAAAGAGGTCCCCTAAGAGGGTGTGGTAACTAGAGGAGAATCCTCTTGAGGTGGTTGATGCGATGCATTTTATGGCTTATGTCCTAACACTTCTTTAGAAGGAATTATGGTCTAGCCATCACCTTGGTCTTTTGGTTTGAACTTCCCATACTAAGGAGGTGGTTGATGAGGCTTGGGATGACCAATCCAAGGACATTATTTGATGTGGTGGTCCAAGGCATGACATTGAAAGAAAGTGTTAGGAAGGTTCAAATATACAACCTTTTGTGACCACTAGGTCTTCCCAACCTAGATTTCAATGAACTCCTTTAGCTCTTTAGAGAAGTTAACCTCCACATAGACTCACTTTTTAGGGTGGGGGAGAACCACTTATTTGGTTTAATCATAACCACACATCTTATGAGAGTGATGACTTAGGGGATAAAATACCAAAGGTGGACTGACACACTAGAAATTTTAACCCAGACAAGGACATGAAGGGAAAAATTATCATAAACCTTATAATCTCAGGACCACGGAGATAAAATCATAAGTTGGTTACAAAAGAAACAAAACTTGTATTTCATGAGAATCAGATGAGTCTCAGAGGTATTTCTAAATGTAAAAAATAAAACCACCTTTGGTAAGATTATGGATTCCATAGACATTGACCCCTAGTGGCTACCAGTGGTTATGGAGGTAATCCTTCGAGGAGATGCAGCTAATAATGCAAGCAATATTATAATAATTTTCATACCACTTGTAACATTATTCAACAACAATATTAGGACTACTTACCTATGGAAAAGAGGGAGGGGTAGAGGGATTATCTCATCATAGACTTTCATAATCAACTTATAAGCTTGTTTTGATGTTATTCATTCTCTCTCATGTGTTAGTGGATGCAGCAAAGTGCACAAAAGCCATAAATATAAGATAAGCCCATGAAAAATTTGGAGTTCCGAGTGGGGATAATGTGTTATACCCCTAATAAATCTCATGAGCTTCACAATATGACACAAGGGGGCTAAAAATGCAACCAGGTAAATGCAAACCATGAAAAAACAATATAAGATCGATTTCTCCATCCTTAGTAAAACATGGCTTATGGATTTATGATATCTGTTATATAATAATACATGTCAAATTTGGGATCAATGGAATTTCCCCATAAATTTATTATGGTAAGACAATGTTAGAGTATATTTCTTGTGCTTGTTAGGTTTTAGCTACTAATTTTGTCATATTGCTAGTTTTGTCATATGTGAGCACTGAGAATTTATCTCACATTGGCTAGTTAGGCTTGACTCTTATTTTTCCTTGCCTGCTTCAACAAGGGTTCTCTATTGTATTATATCATGTTTTTTATATGTTGTTTTCTATATAAAAATTGGTTTGTTTACAGTTGGTTTATTCTTTGTCTATATGTTGAAGCAATCATGGTTGTGGTAATGATGTGTTGGAGAGATCTTGGCTTAATAATGTTGTGAGCTCTTTCATGGTATTAGAGCAGCCCTCTAACAGTCATTTTTCACATTAGGTTGCTCTCATTGTAATAAATACATCATTATTTTATTGATTGAACCATTTTTGCAATGATTTCCATAGCCTTTTAAGCCATTTTATGCAATCAACTATTTGTTGGTGGATCTTCAGGGATTCTAACTTGTGCCATTTTATTTGGAATGCCTCAAAATGCTAGAATCGCCTATCAATTTGTCAAAAATGGATACTTTTGAAAAAAAACTCATCTGCGGGAGGGGAATGGGGGCCAAGGGGAAAGGGGGTGCAGGGTTCTGCATTACCCACATAAAAATATGTACATCACATTTATTCATTATTTTTCAAAAAAAAAATTGGGTTTTTAGATATCTTTATGGGTTTTCTAAAAACATTACGGGTTATTTGCATATCTACATGTTTTGTGATGTATTGTTTCATGGGCTTTGGATCAGCGGTGTACTCTTCTTGGGAGAGATAACCATAGATAGATCTTAGTCATGGTGTGTGGATGGTAGAATTATAACCTTATTTACATCTACCTAATACTCAGCATTTGGAGGCCTATTTCTTTTTTTATTTTAACAATGAAAGAGGATAATGTCACAATGGTACCCTGAGAGGAAGCATTTGACGGGGGTGTAGTCCATTTGTATTTGGTTAAAGGGCTTGGGATTGATTCCTATCTAGAATATATTTTTCTTGATTTGCATTTCAAATTGGGTCACAAATAGTTCATCCATTGTAATCTATAACCCTTTCTGCATCGAAGCAGGCCTGCAAGTTTTGAAACTTCACACCAACAACCATGGCCGTGCATGGTGATAAACTTCACCAACATCCTATCTTCTTTGGTAGTCCAAGGGTCCTTCTTTAACCTGACTTTTTCATAACATGATTATCTCCCTAGTTTCTCCACTTGTCAATTGGCATCATAGGGCAAACATTTAAAAAGGGGAGTCCATTTTTTAAAATGTTGTCTTTTCTATAACGGCATGGTTGATTATTATTAGTGGGGAATAATACTAGTGGGAGGTAGATTTTTTAGGGTAGATATTGGTGAACTTTTGCATGGTGGTTTTGAAATTGGTCCGGTCTCTACTCATCGTTATGCATGTTGGTTGGTCATCCTCCCAAACCACCTCTTCACTCAATCAACAACTAGATGATCAACTTGTGTTTTTGGCAAAATTATTTTTCGGTCAAAGTTTGAATTTTTAATAAGCTTAATTAATTTTCAATATGTCATTATCTTATTAAAATAGCTTGCACAATTGTAAAAATTTGGGTGAATGTTAAGGCGGAAATTTTATTTTGAAAGGAGGGAGGAAGATTTTTATAAAGAGGGGGAGGTGGGCCCTTTATGTTGGGTAAGTGTAATTCAAGGTGAATGACATTTTACGGTGGAGATTTTTTATTGGGGCAGAAAATTTTTGTTAAATGAATAATCACGATGGAAATTTTGAGCGCAGCTACGAACCCTAAACCTAATTTTGATTTAAATTAGGTGGCGGTGGAGTCTGGTCCAATGGCGACATCTTCTACGACAGATGGATCGGGTAGGTCATCGATGGCAATAGGGAAGGACGAGAAGACGACCCTGGCATCTGGTTTGAGCAGCGACCAGCGATCTCAGGTAACACTACCTACAGTAGATGTAGCTACAACAGGGGAGACTATGTGCAACAGTTTGTGTCCATCTGTAGTTTTGAATGTCCTGATACCTATTTCTTCTCCAAATCTTGATCTGGTTGTTGCAGAAGTGAATGGTTCTCTTAGGAGTGATGTAGGTGTCCCTCCAAGGTCTGTGTTGATAGCAAGAATAGAGGGAATAGATGCTTTAACGGGCCTGATAGATGCTTTAATAGACGTCCATTCAAAATGGGATGCTCGGCTGCCTACAGCTGAGGAATTAGACGCATCAGGGTAGACCCTACACAGAGATGCCCTGCGCTTCTCCTTTGCCAACATCATTTCCATAAAAACTCTACGACAGCCTTTAGCCCCTATTAAAGATTTTCCCACTCTAGATTTTGTAGAAGAGGAACTTATAGCCATTAAAAACAATGAAGAACCCCTTTCCACCTTTGGCATGATATGCCAGTTCATAGGCTTTTGGCTGACCCTACCCCAATCCCATGAATGGATTTTGAAGGAATGGCAGGGTCTAGTTATAGGTAAGATTCAAATCCTTACTTGTGCAAAAGGCATTTTGATTATGATAGTTGATAATGCTGAAGATAAGCATGTTGATTTTAGTGATGAAATTCATTGGGACTGGGGACATCATTTACTTATGGCTAATCCGTGGTACCCTGATTTCAACCCTTATACTAAAATTTTCAATTTAAAGCCTATTTGGATTAAGCTTCCCAACCTACCTCTTTAATTTTGGGATCATTCTGATTTAACAACCATAGCGGAATTCATTGGGGAATTTGGGACTGTTGATGACAAAACCTTAGAAGGGATTCATTCAACCTTTGCAATAATTTTAGCTAATGTTGATATCACTATAGACTTCTACATAAATAGAATAGAAAGTTAGAAATAGAACCTTAATGCAGCGACTAAACTATGAAGATCTTCCCTTCAGATTTTGCAAATGTTTCCAAGCTGGGCATTTGGTAAGAGATTGTCCTTCTCTTAAATTTAAAAATAAAAAATTTTGGTGGAAGCAAGACAGTGATGAACACACTATTGTACATGCTCTATCTAAAAGAGAAGCAAGTAGCATGGCTCACGTTCTAGTTCTAGAGACATAAACCAAGCATTCAATCAGAGCAAGGGTAGAAACTAGAATTCAAATGTTTCACTTTGGCGCTAAGGACAATCTTTTAGTTTGTACCCCTTGAAAGAAAACTCAATTTGTTATTTTAGGAAAGGAAGAATTGTCAAATGACACAATTGATACCTTCATTCCAATTGTACCATTCTCTAAAGAAGGTGGAGATTGGACAATTGTGTGTAACAAAAAGAGAACTAAAGGCGATAAATAAATGGATCCTTTGAAAATGACCCGTAGATCTCAAAAGTAAAATGTTTAGTATGGTTCATAGCTTTGTTTTATTTCTTACCTCTTCAGCTATTGAGTGGCTATTGTTGTTTGTTTGATGTTTTGGATAGCCTTTAATCTTCTTTTGTTTGATGTTCCTTTTGGATGTGTTGTCTAGGCTTCCTTTTTGTATTGGGTAGGATCCCTTTTCAAAACCCTCTTTCACCATTAATAAAACTGATATTGTGGGGGTATAATTTTCTATTTTTATTTTTATAAAAACAATATTGAGAGTTGTTATATTTGGGCAATTATTGTAAGGAGAGAATATTGTTTAAATATATCATTTTATTTGTTAAGGATAGGTGGGTGAGGTCTAGTTTGGTACCTAGCCAAACCCCCTCACAAGTAAACAAATTCTTTTTCTCCTTTGTTTTACTCTCTTGTTGTAATTTTGGATACATTTTTATTTACGAGCGATGTCCTATTTGCCTAAGATTTGGCCCACATTGATCTTTCATGGCCCAAATTATATCACTTATGCCATGATTGCACTTTCCATTATCTTAGATACATTTTTAGTTGAGCTTGACATCCTTTTGTATGTGCTTTGCAAGTGGTTATTTTTGGTAGTTGATCATTTTTTGTGTGTTTTTGAAACATGATGATTTTTTTCACCATTTTCCACACTCTTCCATCAGCCAATGACATGCATTACTACTTTGACATCGTTGTAGTTTGTGTCATGTCTCCATCAAGGCCCTTTCTTAGCATCTTTCCTTCTTCAATGGAGATACCTTTTTGCTCGCTTATTTTTTAGAGCATATCTTACGATATGTGATAAATTTTTCAATAGGTAGATAGTCTTCTTTTTTTGAACAATTCTGGTGAATCATAGTGTCTTCCTTATGTCCATTTGGTATTTTTTATATATGGGATATATTATACTTGCACTAATTTATAAAGTGCCATGGAGGGTTTGTTGACTCAGTCTTGTCTACCTTCATGCATTTGTTGTTGGTATAAGATATTTATTATTCTATTTTATTATTAAATGGATAATCCCTATACATGTAGCTTTAGCTTAATTAGGTGTGATAATAGGTTAAATGGGTGAGAGGGTGAGTTCTACATAAAGTTCTATTTAGAATTCAACTAAATACCACTATGAGTTCTCTTATGAGTTACATAGTGAATTACACTCCATCCCATAATGAATTCTCCTATGAGTTAACTCCCCCTACTCATTTATATTACTCGTCACTAGTCTATTATAATAGAGAAGATAATTGGTAAGGTAATTTAATACATTGGATAATTATTGCACGTCCTCTTCTTGCATATTTCATAATATATTGTTGTTGTAGAATACTTGTATGCTCATTCTATAAGATGATCACCTATTAGCTTATTCTGACATGGTATTAGAGATTAAGGTTATGGTAATGAACATCAATTTTATCTATTTGATTTCTATTATGTATTCTTTGAATTATTGAAGAATAATTTGCATATTTCTATCATTAGCATTTGCATGTATTTTTTGTATTAATTTATAAGGTTCTTTCAGATCCAAGTGTTTGGGTTCATTATTACTTTTGATATTGAAACATATAAGTGCCTAGAGTACATTTATCCTTGAATCAACTCATGTGGGCTAAGCCTTCTTTAACCAGTTATACGGGCCCCTTACATTTCAATACCAAAATTTTTTTGGTATTGAGGGTAAAATATAATTCATTAGTTTTCAGATGATGTTATCTATTCCAAGATAAAATAAGCAATCTTTTACCTTGCAAGGGTCTATTATTTGAATCCATAGCCTCACACAACTATTCACCTGCATGTAGACCTATATCAAGCTCCATTTCTTCACTTACACGTAGACTTGCATGATATAATGATACAACCTCATCCTAAGCCAATAGCCTACAATTTTTTAACTTGGGTGCTTCCAATCCCATGGTCTATCCATATTACCATATGTTAATTTCAGAAAATGATTGGCATGTTATTTTATATAGCCCTCTAATGAAGACTCTACCTTTACTCATTCCCTCCTCATCACCTAACATGCCCATTCCCAAGTAGAGTATCCCCTTCTCAGCCACTTACTTTCTGCAGTGCTCTATGTTCTCACACTACTCATTATCACCATCTAAGATGCAATCCTAAGATCCATAAATCTGAAAGTGTGGAGATCATGTGGTCTATATGTGCCATGGCCTTGATGAGGATAATCATAGCCCTAGACTTTTGGTTGGACAACAAAAAACCCATGGGGTCCTAGCATCCCTTCAGGTAAAGATACAAGAGAAAGAATGTTGTTGAGAAGTAGCCTTTGTCTGATACAACTAAATTGAACCAATCCAACATAGCATTCACCTTAAAGAGCCTCTCAACTATCCATGACTTTCATTAAGACTGATCTTTATTGTTAAAGTCGTATTCAAGTTTTTTATTTATTTATGGCTCCTTATAATCTCCCCACAACTATTAAGTTAGAGATTTGAATATATTTAGCGTCATTCGAGTTTGTGGGTGATAGTTCATCTCAATAATTTTGGTGATTTAAGAGATTATATATACATTTAACTCATAGAATGATCTCAACCTACTCTCCCAAGCTCTTAAACCACTCCATGCATGCATAATGGTGGTGTTGTACAATCCTCCTCCTTGATAAGTTAAACCCTAATTTTACCCTAATCATTTTTGATAAATATGCCCTAAAATAGTTTTAAAATTAGCTATTTTTTAAATATTATTTATTAGGTGGATATTTTATTTTACCTTAAGTGAGTTATTTTTTAATTAAGTGCACATAGGGTCAAGACAAAGGGGTATTTATTACATTTTTTTGAGTGGGGACGTCCATGATTTTATTCTGGTTCCAATGAGTGGTTGGAAGGCTACCTTACCCTTTGTTTGGATAGAATTTTTAAACTTTTAGGTGCAATTTAATTAAATAGGCCATTAAAGATGGAAAATGTATTTTGATATAACTTTTGATTGGTAACTCAAAATTGAGTGCCACTTTTTTCAAAAGTACATGCTTTTTCATCTTTTTTTCATTGATATTTTTTGTATTGTAAAAAGAACTAAAGTTATAAAATGTCATACTCAAGGGTGCTTACCTATATTATGAGCCCTATTTATTTCTGCATTATTATCTTTGTGTATTGATTGATCTCATCTATGTGAATCATTTTTAGTCTAGTACATAATCCATATATAGAGTGTAAACCATTGTTTACCCATTATAACACAAATTTTTTACCTAGATGAAATCTCAGTTGTGCCTAATGTCTCATTCATGAGTGTGCTTTTAGGTTTCATAATAGTTTGTCTTTTATAGTTGTGCACTTCCTTGGTGTCTTCTCTTGGTCATATTGACCCCATTTGAGAGACTCTAGAGGAGGAGAGTTTTTTCATTTCCAGTGATCCTTCTTGGGAAGAACAAATATGCTTCATGGGGTGCTTACATGGAACACTTTCTTGCATACAAGAATCATATTCCATTCTTATATGGACAAATTCTTTCATTTACATATTTTATTCAGTTTGATAAGTGGGAAAAAACTTATGACAAGGATTTATTAAAAATATATTTCTACATTTTTCCATGGATAATGATTGCAATATGGAATATATAGAGTATGATTGCACTGTTTGGAGCACACTATAGAGTCTTTTCGATGATCCTATTAAGATTTATGTCACACCCCCTCCTTTATTTCTTATTGTCTCTTTTGAGACTATTGTAATATCACCTCTTTTTTTTATTTATTATGATGACACATCCATGATGGACAATGCTCTCACTTATATTGATCCCCCACTATAGGATGATATTCTTCTAGACCTTAGTTGTCTCATTACAAATTCTGCATTGATTATTGTGTAGATTGTTGCTCTTCCAGTGCCTTCATAGGCTTTTATTTTGGAGGACTTTACTAATTTCAGTGAGAGTATACATATTGAGAGTATCATTGACTCATATGTTCTTATATATATTCATCTTGTAGATCTAAGTGCTTCATTTATAGACTAGTCTTTAGTTTCAATGGATATTGAGCCTTGATCTCCTCTTCCCATGGGCATTATTTTTATGAATGTTTCATGCCTATCTTCTTCTCTGGTTGTTCTCTCCCTTTCATTCTATGTTTCTTCATTGCCATATTTTATAGTTATTCATGTGATATATGATCATAATTTGGCACATTAAAGCATTAACAAAGAGATAGTTAAGCATTTTTTAGAGATCTACATCATGATTCTTATCTACATTCTATTTGAGTAAGAATTCAATAGTTTTATGGCTCACAATTTATTTCCTACAAAATGAGGAGAGAAAATTTGTTACAGAGGGACCTATTAAAACATTCCTCATACAACATTATATGCATACATTCTCTCTCTTTTTTATGGAGGACACATCCTTCATATTTTTTAAGATACTAGGATCATTACTATATACTTGGATACCTCATCATGCCTCATTACCAAAACCCAATTTTACAGTCTACCTAAGTTATGCTTAAGTCAGGTGTTGGAATGGAATTTATATTCCTACCTTCTTTTCTTTGTCTCTCTTTATGGGGGAGATTTTTCCCATTGAGTTTTCTCATTTTACTCTAATTTTTTATAGTTGTATTATGCATGGGTACCTCATTAGGCCTCATTTCCAGGACCCTTCTTTTCTTTTCTACCCACCTAAGTTATGTTTAATGGAGGTATTGGTGTAAGATATTTATTATTCTTTTTTATTATTAAATGGATAATCCATAAACATGTCACTTTATCTTACTTATGTGTGATATGAGGTTAACTAGGTGAGATGGTGAATTCCACCTAGAGTTCAACTGAGTATCACTATGAGTTCTCCTATGAGTTCTATAGTGAGTTACACTCAATCCCATAATGATGCTTCCTATGATTTAACTCCCCCTACTTATTTTTTATATTCCTCTTCATTAGTTTATTGTATTAGATAAGATAATTGGTATGCAAGGTAGTTTAATACATCAAACAATTATTGCACATTCTCTTCTTTATAATTTTGAATATATTGTTATTGTAGAATACTTGTGTGTTCACTCTACTAAATGATCATCTATTGGCATATTATGATATTTGTGTGCTCAATTCTAGGCACATTTTCACTTCTTCAGTTGTTTGTGCCTTCCATCACCACCATGGGCCATCATCTTTGAGAGACTTTGTCTATATTTTTTAAATTACTTTTATGACATTTGACAATTTTTCACAGCTTGAAATGTAGCTATTATGGTAAATCCCAGTGTCATCTTATCCTTTTTCAATAATTTGACAGTCTTTTTTAGTATGATATGGAGATATTTTGATGTATACAGTGTCAACTTATTTGGATTTCAAGTAGTGGATTTAGACCACTCATGTAAACCTTTTTCCTCTACTCTACCCTTTTAATAGTATGGGGGGTGTGGTATACATTTTGCTTCTTAGTTGTTGAGCATTCCTTGCACATGTATTATTATTTTATACTTTTAACACCACTAAAAATAATCTTCATTGAAGCTATTTTGCTGAAGCCCAATGTCAATTGATTATTTGATTGATTAGTGGATTCAAACCACTCATGTAGATTGAATTATTTTGTGACTTGAGAATACTTGGAGTGCGACCTTCTTCAACATCATATTTGGGGGGGCTTTCTAGCTCTATCTTCTTTTTTATCTTTTCGGGAAGGGGGGGGGAATTTTTCCTATGATTTTTCTATTTTTATCCATTTTATGATATTTATATGTATATATTTCACTTTTTGGTTGTTTTCTATATTCCTCCTTTATACATGGGTATTTTATTCAAACACTTTAATTTTCAAAACCCATATGAGGATTGTTACATGATTTCATGGATTTCTTTATGATTCTTATAGTGACACCATTGTGTTAATTTCAATAGTCATTATGCTCACTTTTCAACATCTTGTTGGAGGGTGTTCATGCAATGCTTCCTCTGGATTATCATTCTATCTAATATTCTAGAGTGTAGTGTTTGTGTTCAATGATCTTTGTATTCAACACCATTCCTATTTTGACTTACCAGTTATATCATCTTGACATCTATGTACTCTATCAAGATGGATTGATATCCATAGAGACACATGGCTTCATACTATATCCTGTATTATTAGCCCCTAGCTTCACTTGAGGGGGGTGTTATATTTTATTTCTCATGCTTGCTATGTTCTAGATAGCACTTTCATCTTTTTTTCTAATTTTATTTCATGTGAGGATTTATCTAACATTAGCTAGATAGACTTGAGTCTTATTTCTTCTTGCCTACTTAAAAGAAGGTTATCTATTATACTATATCATGCTTTTCATATGCCCTTTTGTATAAAAATTGGTTTGTTTATAGTTGATTTATTATTTATGTGTATGTTGATGCACTCATGGATGTGGTAATGGTGTGTTGGAGATATCTTAGTTGAAGAGTGTTGTGAACTCTTTCAGAGAATATATTTTAGATAACAATAATTAAATAATGTAAGTCCACAATTTTTTTATTTACATTAATATATAATTAAATATATATTGTTTATATATTAGATGATATATTACATGCCATGAGGTTGAGAGCCATTATGGAAGTTGAACCATTTTCATATATGACTCAAAATTTATTGAGAGTTATGATGTGATGTCACCATCTATTATTATTCATGATTTATTATCTATAGTGTTGATATTGTAATGAACATATGGTAATGTAAGTATTGAGTTAGGTCTTATAGATTGGCATATAGATGTTCAGCCTAGATAAGATTTTGATTCAATTAAGATGAACCCAAATGACCAAAAGTGGTCTCATAGGATCTAATTATACTAATCTACCTGATGTATATCATACCAAAGAAGTGAGTCTATAGTTATCACACATCATGAGAATGGTCTAGGCATTAATGTGGGAAAAACTGTTGATGCAACCATGTGGATCAATAATGGTCTTAAGAACCTTAACATAGCTATAGAATTATAAATAGAAGGGACACAAGTGTGGCAAAATTACTTAATCCATTCTTTACCTTAATTTGAGATAAGAACCAAAATGAGTCAAGCACAATAATGCAAGATTTAATGCCTACTTAATACAATAGAGCATTTTCGATCCTTTCAACCAGTGCTTTAGAACATTTGATGCATATTGATACTAAGGACCACATGTTTAAAAAAAGAGAGTTATTAAAATAAAAATCAAATAGGCTCCAAAATCTACCATATTTCCAAGATATTATTTTCTTCAATTGACTTCTCCATACAAAAAGAAAATACTTGTAAAGAATGGTCAAATAGATGTCAAATTTAATGTTGAAATTCCTATGAGATAATCAAATGGACATAAAATTTAAAATCAAATATGACTATACATAAGTTATTTCATTACACTCCATTATTAAAATTACAAAACATATATCGATATAATAACACATGAAACTTTTTTATAATGTACTAGTTTTCCTTTTATAAAAAGTCTCATATTTCAATATTTTCATAATATGACATTTATAATTTATTTATTGCATAGTTTTTTAATTTATAGTTCATTATTTTAATAATTAATTTTTAAATTATCTTTTATAAATACACATGAATAACTAACAAATTAATCTACAATCGTAAGTACCATTTATTTATGAGACATTATTATTGAAGTTTAACCCATTTTATGGTTTTTGAGGTATCTAAAGCATTCACCACTAATAATTTTCATAATTCCACACATTATATATGATGAAAGATGTAGTAACTCAACTATATGATAGCAATTAGGGAGAGACTCCTTTCAAAATTTAATATAAGTCCCATTTAAAACTAAAACATATTCATGATTTTAGGGGAGCATTTTACAAGAGAGTTAAATGAAGTGGTATCTTATATTCAATTTATTAATCAGAATATTGAAAGGCTTGTAGTTTAAATGGTTAGGATGATAGTTATTTATATCCCTTCAATAAATTACAAATTCTTCTAGATATTTGATATGAAGAGTCAAATGGTTAAGATGAGAATTATGTCATGGGTGATTTTGACAGTATGGATGCCCATTACTCGTGACTACTTAACCAAAGGAATTCACTAATTTATATGTATGTTTACTTATTATTAACAATCTAATAAATATTTATTTTTTAAATATGATGAGAGATACTGACATTCTATATAATTCAATGATTTTATATAATACCATCAAACATACAATTAAAAAAAAACTCAAGACTGTTAATAATAATAAACCTTAAATTTCTTCATTAACTAGGATTATTCATTTCTTCAATTCAAACACTTTTTTTTACTCTTGAATTAGTGCTCAGTATAGTGATAATCATAATAAAATGGTATTTTTCATGGTTATATCCAAAATAAGAAATTATCTAGTCAAACTGTACATAAAAAACTAGCACACAAATGGTCAGTTCAATTTTATTTAGTGTAGGAAGATATTTTATAAATAGTTCTGCATGTTTATAAAATAAATTCTTATTTTAATTACGTACAAAATTTTACTTACTCACACACACACACACACACACACACACACACACACACACACACACACACACACACACACACACACACAAATATAAATATAATGCAGTGAACCCCTCCCCTGGGATGGCATGCTTTTCATTTTTAATCCTCTCTACTCCTTTGCTTCATTCATATTTATTTATTTTTATTCATTATTGCATTTAAATATTTTTTATTTTTTATCATATTAGGTTTAAATTATATTTTTTTAAATGTTAGTTCTAATATTTTTAATTAGATTAATTTTAAATTAATTAAAAGTGAATATATTCACATCATTACAATCTTTCACTCTCTATATGTCATTGTCAAAATTTCTTAGCAACATAGTAAAAATTTAAAATTTGTATTATATAAAATATAGGTATAAATTTAAGTGATGAATAAAAGTTGACAACTATATTAAATAAAAAATTTAAAATTATATTAAAAGTTTAAAATTGTATTATAAAAAATATAGTATATGATTTACGTGATGGATAAGTAATAAGATTTAGAATAAATTACTATCTTATAATTTATAGTGTATTGAATTGACATCAAATAATGGAGAAGTTTTGATGTGATCCATGAGTAATGTTTATGTTTTTAATCACCTCTTAGGTTCATTAGGGTAAGTTTGATTTGAAGAAGAGTATTGCCACCTGATATGTATAAAAGCATATGGTAGTATAGAGACAAGCATGTGAAACCAACATAATGTGCTACAAATTTCAAATAAAACAAACCAATAATGATTAATTAATGATCCATCATCCTAATTTAGGGAAAACACTCATCTTAGATGAACTGCAACCCAACTTATGGGTGATGTTCATTGATCACACCTTTATAATTTGGGCCCATGATAAGAAAGAACTTGATAAGTTTGTTGAACTATTAATAACCAATTTTAATCCTTACCATTTTTATATGATATGGTGATCAAAATTTATGGTCTCTTAACTCATAAGGTCTATAGGAATAAAACACATATCAACCAATTCCTTTGTATAAAATCTTACCACCATCCATGATCGCAAATGGGAGTCCTAAATACCCTTTTAATTAGATCCATGAGGATCTCATATAAGAGTCACATTGAATAATAAAAAAAGAAATTATGAAATTTTTTTATAAATAATAAATAATCCACCCTAAAAATTAATAAAGATTTCACAAGAGCAAAGTGACAACAAAGGAAAACTCAAAGGTATACCGATGATATGAACATAGAATATCAAACGGTGTTCTTTCCTTACATACAAAGTGTTATAGATAGAATTGAAATAATTATAAGAAAAATAATATTAGCACTATCCTATCACCACCCAACAACAATAACAAGCACCTTACTTTGGTAAAATATCCCATTAACCCTAGTTCAGATAAGGGTATTTTTGAAATTTTAGGTGATAGTAGAAAATCATACATTTATGAAACCCATATAATAATTGGCTCAATGATTAAAGATAATTTAACATATATTTGGAATATTAGAACTCATAATTCATCATTAATGAAACATTATCACATTAATAAACATCCCATCAACTTCATAGGATCAAAAACTTTCGTAAAATTTGACAATTTGTTGAAGAGAAGAAAAAAGAGGCTATTGAAATTGTTAAAAATAATAAATTCTTGAATCAGTATGATGTATTATTAATTAATCAATCTTGGTTTCCTTTAATCTAAAATGTTGAGCACATTATGTGGATTTCATATGTTATTGTCTACATTATCACATGTATTTATACATTTCAAGTTGGGACACTCTTCTTAGCATCGTACTTATTTTGATGATGAATCTAAGAGGTAACTCAAAATGTTGATACTACTCATGGATCAGAAAGTAACTTTATTATTATTTTATGCTAATATATTATACTAATGTTTTTAAATTATATCATAAAAGATATGGGTAATACAAATTTATAATCTCATTTCTTTATGTTTTGTTTGTTTGTGTTGCAGTAAAATGTATAGTTTAAATCATAAGGAATTTAAATGATGATTAAAAATTTACATTTATATTAAATTTAAAATTTAAAATAGAATATATAATTTAAATTTTAAGGGATTTAAGTGATGATTAAAAGTTTACAAGTATATTAAATTAATAATTAAAAATTATATATATAACATATAAATATAGATTTAAGTGATGATTAGAAATTTATAATTATATTAGAATAGAAATTTAAAATTATTTTATAAAAATATAGGTAATATGATTAAAGTGATAATTAGATTCAAATTATTTATATTATATTAAATCAGCTTCAAGGGGTTGGAAGACATGGTTGCTTCAAAACCTAAATCTTTTATTGAAGTGGCCTCCAAACTAATGCTCAAATATGTGCCCAAGGCTATCAACCCTACTTCCTCTATTACTATGGTGGTATTTGATGGGGAGATGACCAAGAAATTGTTTCCCAATGAAATTGTTTTTTTAACCCATGGCATCATCTATAGATTTGCAAATCTCTGGCCTAAACTTCAATATCTTTATGCCTGGATCTTGGAAAACTAGTAATCTCTCTTAAAAGGTAGAATCAAGATTTACCCCAGTGCTAAGAGTTTTTTATTATTGTTTTTCACTATTGTGAGGACAAGGATTTGATTCAAAATTAGTTTTGAAGCTTGAATATCCATCCTTTGATTATGAAACCCTAGTCCCCCCCTTTTAATCCCCTTACTAAACCCCTAAATGAAAGACCTATCTGGATTCACCTTCCTTGCCTCCCTTTCCAATGCTAGTCTAAACCCAACTTTAAAAGCATAGGTAACTCCCTGGGTAAATTATTACAAACCTACCTAGACATACTGGTTAATGTTACTACCTCCAAGGATCTACCTACAAAATTATTTTGTAGATGGGTGACCATTCTTGGTCCCAAACTCTTGACTAGGAAGGTTTGTTTTTCTATTGTTGAAGTTATTTTTAATATAGGTCACTTGACAAAAGACTACATGTTTCAAATAAAAAAGAACAAATCTTGCTGGTGGTCATAATTATGCCCCACCCATGTCACTGTGAATGCCCTTGAATTTGAGAATGATGATCCTGATTTATCTTTAGATGAGGTTGAGTCCCCTAATGTAGACCACATCAATCTCCAAGATTCAAAAGGGGAGCATAAGGTAGATCCTTTAATTTTGAAAATTAAGGGGATAGTTTTGGTTGTGGAAAACTTGTTACTTGGGATGTTATTACTCCCTTCAAAACTTCAAGGGCAAAGCCATTAGTTATGCCTTCAGAGGTAGATAAATCTTATCCCTTAGAATATATTGAAATTCTAATACCTCTAGCCTCAAACTCTATCGAATATGAGGGGGGGTGGACTAAATTGCAAAAGGAGAAAACTGGTAGAAAATAGGAGTCCAGCATGACCCTTCATTTGGGAGGCCACAAAAATGACAAGGTGTGATTCATTTAATCGTTGAGGGTAGTAGGACTTGTATGTGTTGTTCTACATGCAAGTTGTTTGGACCCACTTGGCTCTCTTGGGAGAATTTTTTTCTCAATTAAGTTTTATAGAAACTTCACAAAATTTTCTTAGGTAAATCTTTATGTTCCTATTCAGTCTTTGGCAGAAATCCCTATTGAGAGGTATCCTAACCATCATTCAGTTGCTGCTGGTAGAGGAATCCTATTTGGGATTTATTGTTTAAGTTTTTGTTTTTTCTCCCTTAAATAAGGTTATGGGGCCTTTCAATCTCAATTTTAACTTATAAAATTAAAAAACAATTTGAAATTTGAAATTTGAAATTATACTACATTAAAAGTTTAAAATTTTATTATAAATTAATATACATATCTTATATAAATTTATTCGAATCATTTGTATTATATTAGAAAAAAATATATATGTCAAGAATAATATTTTTTAATGTACTTTAAATAAGTTTGTCTAATATATACACTAATTGATTTGATTAATATAAAACATATTATTTATTTATTTTTAACATTCAAATGCTAAATTAAAATACTATAATCTAAAATTAGATGAGAAAATACTATATAAATAATATTAAGACTTTCATATAGAAATTATTTATAACTATAACAAATTTAAATTCTATAAATAAATAAGATAAAAGACTTAATTAATACATCCTTTTATTTATTAAAATTATTTTTATTATTTCTTTCTGGAGAGCATTTGCTCATTCACTAATTTTTTGAACTTGTGTTCACTTAAGAAATAATTGTGTTGAGAAACCATTTATTGTTGGTGAAAAGATAAGATATACAATATATATTGTTTAATAAATAATTATGTTGAAAATTGTTGAGATGTTATGTATGTCATTTGTTAGGTACAAAGATAGATTACATAATATTTAAATTAATTTTATGTATTATATAACTTTTTTAATTTTTAATATATATTATGTTAATAATAAATATTTAAAAAATGAAATCAAGAAACAACTTTATTTTAAATAGCTCCCAAAAAGAACTGATAATAAGAATATAAAACTTATATTAAATAAAAATTAATTTAAATGAAAAGAAGGAGAAAATTAATAATATAAAATTTATATTGAATAAAAATGACAAAAAAAAATCAACTTAAATAAAAAAAAGGAAAAGAGAGAAAATTTAAATGACCATAAATCTCAACTTTAAATTTTAGAAGTTAAAAAATAGAATAAGCCACAACTTTTTGTCAAATAATTTTATAAAAGAAGTTAATTAATTTTTTATCAAACTTATATTGAATGAAAATGATAAATAAAAAATAAAAAATAACCTTGAGTCACAATCAATCTCTAATTTCAATATTAAAATATGAAAATTTTACAAATGAGAGAAAAAAAAGCAAAATTTTCATTAATTAAAAATTAAAAAATATAAGCTTAAAAAAAAAAAAAGTTAAAAAATGATAAATCAATAAAATCAATGATAGTTTCCGATGTCTTCCTTATTACAAAGATTAGACTTCAACTTTCCATCTCAATTACTAAAATTTAGTGAATAGTAGGTGCACTAAATAAATGTCTTGAATCATATCATATTCGCCTCTCCAACTAGCATTTATCATAAGTTTTAGACTTCAACTTTCCATATCAATTACAGAAGTGTAGTGAATAATAGGTGCGAGTCACAGTGACAAGGTATTTGTTATGCTTGTTCCAGAAAATAGGAAATTATTCATAGAAATTATATATAACAAAACTCCATTCAAATGATCTGTTGAAATTTGTAGCTCAAAAAGAGACTTTACAAATTACCTCTACAAGTTTAGCACAGAAATGTTTATTTTTCATTATCCGCAATCACTTATTTTTAAATTATTTACTGAACCACTTCTACCATGCTATTTTTGCTCCTCTACTTCATTGTATGTTTTTCTTTCATTCTTTATATATATATATATATATATATATATGCTTTCATATATTATGTAGGTTATATTATATTTAATTATTGAAAAAACTAAATGTTAATCATATCTGTTAATAATTAAAAGTTAATATATTCACGTGATTACAATTTAATTACAGTTTTATTATATTTTAGATATCATTATAAAAACCCCATCAATATAAAAATAGGTAATAGGTAATAAAACTTTACAAATATAGAGAATATGTCTTTATAATTTATAATCTTTATTAAAAGTTTAAAATTTTATTATTAGAAATATGGGTATTAGGATATTATAAAAATATAAGTATATTTTAATTATCAAATTGTAGGATTCAAATAGTAGGATGCTAGGGAATTTATTTAAGAATTAAAAAGAGTTTTTATAATTTGAATATGTTGGTAATTAATTTTTTTTTAACTCTTATTAAGTTTATAGAAGTTGCTCAATTAAGTTATCATTAGTACATAACATTATTTATAAAAGTTATTTTTAAACTCTTATTAAAATTATAAAAGTTGCTAAATTAAGTTATTTTTAGTACATAACATTATTTATAAATGTTGATCAATATCATTAGTACATAATATTATATTTTTTTTAAATATAGATTATTATAATAATAATATTATATTTTTTTAAAATATAGATTATTATGATAATAGAATAAATTTTTTTTAAAATAAATATTTTTTTAACAAAATGTTGTAAATAGTATTTGAAGGAAAGAAAATAATAAACAATCAAGTATATATATATATATATGAATATGATAATAGAATAAAGCTTTTTAAAAATAAATATTTTTTTTAACAAAATGTTGTAAATAGTATTTGAAGGAAAGAAAATAATAAACAATCAAATGATCATATATATGTATGTATGTATACACTATTTTTCAAAGGAAGGGAAATATAATAGCTCCAAATTATAGGATCACTTTATTTTAAAATTTATTTTTATTTACTTAAAAGAAGATTAGAGGAGGAACGCCTCATTGTTTACACATTAGTAGTTAATATTTCTTCAGAGTGGTGTCTCTAATCAGATGATAGATCTGCCTTGTCATCCAAGTTGAGGCAGAATAATAGTCTCATGTTCTCTATTCCACCTCAGTTCCTGAGCTTGATTGCAGGTCACATTGTATGCATTCGTGACAACCTCCAGAGGCATTGCTTTAAAGATGGAGTTTCATCTAGCCAAGCTGGATTGAATGGGACTGTACCAGCGCAAAAAAGAAAAAAAGGACATTAGCTTCCTTACCCACCTAGTATGTAGTAATTTACGATAATATCATAAGTTTTAAAACAATTGATATAATTGAATTAGAACCATAGATTCGGCTCACCTAAGGCATGTCATGAAGGATATCCACTCGAAGTCGTCACTCCTTGCTCTCTTCACCTCTCCATAAAACTGAGGAATTATCATGAATTCACCTTGTCGAATACTTCCATCGAACACCCTTCTACCTTTGTTTTCTACCACCTGAATTTGGGCATTACCTCTGGTCACGTACATGATTGTGTGACACCTCAGCGATGATAGTGCATACATTGCTCTTTGTATACAATATGCCGTCATCTATTATTATTATTATTATTATTATTATTATTATTATTATTATTATTATTATTATTATGGTGGTGGTGGAGGAGGATGATTAGTTGGTATTTAATCTGAAAGACGAAGGGATATCAATTCCACCAAATTCACCTCTAACTCAAACCATACCTCAATCCAATTAATATCCACTGGGATTTACACTTGGTGTGATAAACTCTATTTTTAGCAGCAGGAAAAGATCAATTTTACTGAGCATACTCACCGGGCGGAGGACCCCTCTCTCAGCTGCAAGGTTTATGTAATTGAGTGCATGAAGTTTGAAGCGGTTAACTGTATTCAGCCTTCCTGCATTTCTTACATACACATCAGCATTGTGCCTTAGGCGCATGTTACCGTACAGCTCTTGAATTCCATTGGCATTTGATAAATCCCCTTCCTCTTCATCTTCCCTCTCGTTTGAATTGAAAACATTAGGGCTTTCTGGTCGACGTGATTCATTAACTCTTACAATAAGTCCTCTTCTCTGGTTATTCTCCTGAACGTTTATCACAGTCTCTTTCCTCACTCCCCATGCCTCAGCCAACATGTCTGGGTCGAATCCAGAAAGGATATTACCTCCCAATTTCTCTTCTTCTCCTTCTGTGCCTCTGCTCTCTCGTGTTGAAGCTGATCCAGCCATATAGAAGGGCTACAATATCCATTCAACGAGTAAGAAGTTAAAGCGCACTTTCACGTACGGCGCCAGATTCAAAATACAGGAGGAGTAAATCAAGTTTTAATGTCGAATTGGAACTTACACGATAACTTCTGTCGAGTTGGTTCTGAGGGTTGGATGAGTCTGTAATGGCCACAATTCGGAGTGGCTTGTCGCCATCGTTGTACCACCAGTATGCTGCTCCTGCAAAAATAGCTACCACATCACCTCTCCTCACTCGTCTCACTTTCTGAGAGCTCTCCTCGCGGGCACGCTCACTCTCACGCCTCGTACTCTCTCCTTCTGTTCCTCTTTCCTCCTCTTCTTCCCTTTCTCTTTGTCTTCCACTTCTCGTCTGGCACTCTCCTCCCCTCTCTGAGAAAGGAGACCGCCTGAAATTCTCTGGACATCCGGGGAAAACAACTCCCAGCATGCCTTCACCTGATCAACGCTTAGGGTCATGGACAGTTAACCAGTAAGTTCAATATAAGTTCAATACTCAAATACAAACATATAATATGAATGCTATAACGTACTGGAGTCTTACCCTCAACGATGTAGGCAAGTTTAGGTGTATTAGTGTATCTAGGAAGCGAAAGCCCGTTTCTTTCTATTGTCTCCCTGATAAACTCAACGCCTGCACAGTCCAATTCATCATTGTCTTCCCTGGTGGAGAGCTCCACAGTACCACCCTCCGATCAGATATACTCCGACGGTTGCTGAGCACTTAGATTCTGCTTTCTGCATGACCGTTGCTGCTGCAACTGCTGTTCCCTCTGCTGCTGTCACTGCCCATTAACCATTTGACCAGACCCGCAACATAGTAAGCACAACAACAGTATAACGGACGCCCTCATTTGTCCCTCCATTAGCCTTCTTCACTGTGCTATACTGTAAATGAATACCAGGTACTTCAGTTTTTATAGCATTTTCTAGGGCGATACAATTGAGGCAATGACCGATATGGAGACAAGTGGGCTTCACTGTGAAACATGAGCAAATCCTGGTTATGTGCTGTCATGTCAAATACAAATAATGCCTCGCATGCATGTGTGGGATGCGGCTACCCATCAATGTCAGAGAATAAATCTGTTGCACACCTACGCCTTCAATTTGTCTGATAATAAGTAGGCAGATCCAATTTAACATTCCGGTGACAGATTCATCTTATCTCCCATACCAAATTTGATTTTCTGATTTTTTTCCCTTCACCGTTTAACCAAATTCCAGGGAAAATAACTAATTTGCTATATAGAATAAAGCAATAATTAATATTTATTAATTAAAGAAAATTATTATTTTAATTAAAGAAAATTATTATTTTAATGATATTTTTTCTCATATGGAAAAAAATGATTAGAATCAACTTCTTGGAAGGTATTGATTCTAATATCAGGGAATTGTTATCGCTTTTCAAACACACACACACACACACACACACATATATATATATATAATATTAACAATTTTTAAATTTATATTAAAAATTTAAATTTAAAATTTAAAACAAAATAAAAGAAGATTTTAAAAATATATGTAGTAGAACCTTCAAAATATAGAGCAGGGTAGTTTCATAAAATGAAATTATTCGTTAAAAAACAAAACACTGTTATTCTTATTCATTTGTAAATTATTTGTGAGTGATTATTTAAATATTATTATATGTGAGGTGGAGAAATTTGTTTATCTTTTGTTTTTAAAGTAATAATTTTTTAGTTGAGTCTGAATTAGTTTGGAATAAAATTGAGGGTTCATATTTTCAAATAATTTATTAATTATTTGTATATTCTATATTATTATATCTGATAGTCAAAATAATGTGAATGCCATTGATTGTCACAATTATTCTTGAGAAATATTATCAATAATCACAACAAATTTAAGAAATACATTGTCTATCACTTATCAACATTACTATTTACATTTTCTTAAAAAAATTGATTAATATAATATTTTTAAAAATATTTTATTCCTTATAATGATTGTCAAATGCAATGTTATGTTTCTATAAGCGTTTTGTAATTCACCATTTTTTTACTTCTCTTGAATTTTTTGTACATTACTTTAAATTAAGTGTTTGAAGGCAAAGTGTAGAGTGATTTTAATTTTTGTGCTATGAATATTAACATAGTCTGGATGTTTTATAAAATTAAATTATCTAACATGTCCAAGTTGCAGTCCTTGCTTGCCACTACATGTACTACCCACTTTCCAAAATTATTTATTTCTGTCATTAACTATTTTCAAGCCGATTCATACAACAGCATGAAATTGGAATCTTAATGATTTTATTCACAATATTTTAATGTAGGTAATGCCTTAATATTTTTTTAAGTATCAGTGAATCGCCAAAGGTAGTGCACATACTCTAAACACTCAAGATCTTCTATAATATTTATTCCCGCGTTTCAAATATTATTATGCATTTTAATGACTTTCTTTTTCACTACATATCATTCCAATTAGATTAAGTGATGTACAGTTTAAATATTTGGAGGCCATAATTTTGTTCGAACTCTCATTTATGTTAAAGCAATCGTTTCAAAAAGTTTAATTTAGTCATAAACCATCCTATTTATTTAGATAAAATTTTGAAACTTTTTAAAGACTGTACATGACCATTTGAGGTTTAAAATTGATTTTTATTATTTTTTGGGTTTTTTCTATTTTCAGGAAATTAACATATTTTGTAATTAGACATGAAATTCAATTCAAATTCATCCATTACATTAAATTTATTATTGAAGAGATATGCGGGGATTTATAAAACTACTCGAACTTGCATATGAAACTTACTATAAATAGCAGTGGGTAAAATAGTAGGTTGATTTTTTTTAGGTTTTTGAATTTTAAATGTCGACTCAAATTTTGAGTTCAGATTTATTTATACTATTATATGTAATTATTTTATTCATTCAATTTGAATCAATAAAAATTATTGTTTTATAAGTTTTATGTACTATGCATATTAGGTTTTTTGCCTTGATAGTATTTGAGTTCATTATTTGGTATCAAAGCAAGTTCAATTCTTGAAGTTATAAGAGATGGTGAGAAGATGAGGTGGAAGTGGAATTGATCAAATAAATAGGAATATGTAAGATCTATAGAGACAAGTCCATTAATTAACTAAAATTATCATAAATCAAAGACAAAGAAGAGTGGAAGATGATGAAGAAGAATTAAAAAATCATGAAGGTTAAATTTATCAAGATGAAGAACAAAATGAAAAACCATCATAATAAATGTAAGAGATGATGGTTATGGATTTAGAGGGAATGAATGAATGTTTCAAGGTTGACATTCTAGATTATGTAGGAAGACTAAAACTAGAGGATTTGATTCACTAAATGAATAACATGGATAATTTTTTTAATGGAAAACTCTTAGAGAAGACAAGAAATTAAAATTTGCATTTACAAAAATGAAACATCATGAAATGATTTGATGGAATCACCTGTAAACAAAGAGATAGAGAAAAGATAAAGAGAATATCAATTCATGAAAAATATGGCAAAAAATTCGAGTGGGAAATTTCCTCCTATGGATTATACACAAATCCTATACAAAAGATTTGAAAATTTAAGACAAAAAGATCAAATTATACAAGAGTATACATATGAGTTTTACAATCTTTCCACATGAGTGGAGCATGATGAAATAGAAGAATTTATGACTATAAGGTATGTAAATGGTTTGAAGTTTTATATTCAAGATGAATTGATCATGCATTGAATACTTTTCATGGAGGAGGATTATCGATTAGCTTTGAAGGGGAAAGAAAAGTAAAATGGACATAATTTTAGAAGGAACATCTGGGATTGGGCCAAGAAGACAACAATACCCTCCAATAAGGGGATAATGAAGATTCAATGCCATTAGAATTGGGTTCAATCTCACTAGAGGAGGTTAATCACATGGTACAAAAATGAAACAAGATAATTGATAAGGGTTTCAATAATAGTAAAGAGGAAGAAGAGTTTTAGAGAGGACGAGGTTATGGTGGTGTTGGAGGATCGTTTCCAAATTAATGCATATCTTATTTTTGTTATAGATGTAGAGAAGAAGGTCATAGAGAGTTTGAATGTCCATGCTACTAAGATCAAGAAAGGAGGCAAGAAGACCACCCAAGAGTGAATTTAGTTGAGGCTAAAACATATGAGCAAAATATTGAAGTCACAGTAGCAAATATTGGATAAAATATCATGATGAGGAGAACAATGATTGCTTCAAGGAAAGAATAAGTGGAAAATAAAGAAGGTGGTGATGCATGGTTGCAAATAAATATTTTTTGAATAAGATGTACTTTAGGAGGTAAGATATAAAAAGTAATTATAATGTTGGTGTAGGATATTTATTAAATAGATTATCCCTATACATATATCTTTAGCTTGTGTAAGTGTGAGTAAGAGGGTGAGTTCCACCTAGAGTTCCACTAGAGTTCAACTGAGTGCCATTGTGAGTTCTACTATGAGTTCCATACTGAGTTACACTTAGTTCCATGGTGAGTTCTCCTATGTGTTCACTCCCCATACTCCTATATATTCCTCTTCAATGGGCTATTGTAACATAGTATTTTAGTACAAGAATATTTTATTGCATATCTTCTTGAATATTTATGAATATAGGTAGGGTCATTATTATAGAATTTTCATCTACTCACTCTATCTTAAGATTACCTATTAGCCTATTCTGACATGGTATTATAGGTATAGGTTTTGGTAATGAGCATCAGTTTGTCCCTTTGATTTCTATTTTATATTATTTTGAATTAATTAAGAGAAACTTACATATTGCTAGCATTGGAATTTACATATATTTGGTGTATTAATTGTATAGCAAAGCATCCTTTAGATCTAAGTGGATTGTATCTTAATTATTAATTATGGTATCAACATGTAAAAGCCTCTAAATGCTTACCCTTACATCAACTCATGTGGACTCTATCTTCATTAACCTGTTGTGCAAGATCCTAGTATTGAATGCATAACATTTTATCACTACCTTGGAGTCAAAAAATCAATGCAAAGAGGTATTAGTGTGATTGATAAATGCTTTGGTGCAGGTCTAGCTTAAGGAAGCTATACGACCCACTCATAGCCTCTTATGTAATAATACCATTATTTCACAAGGTGAAATCATTTCTATAGTCAATTACATAAAAGAAAGGAGTTTCACCTAGTATACTTGTTGTCCCATGACCTCACCAAGTACCTACAACCTACTCGACCTACCTCATCCCAACTCGGTCTGATCGTTAAGCTAACATCTAAACTATTTTATAAGCCTATACCTAATCTAAGATTTGGAATATTTAATATATTTCTAGGCTCACTCAAAAAGCATATACTGCTAAGAAGGTTGTAATGGAATGCATAAATAATATCATAGAAATATTCTACTTTTATGTAGCTCTGATTAATTTTAGGCCCATATTAATTACTATATAACCATCAATTTTAGACTAGATATTTGATTTGATTCTTTGCATGTGCTTTATATATAAATTCAACACCTTTTTATATATTTTCTATGTTTTTTTCTGGAATGTTAGATCTCTTTTCTTATTATATAGAAGCTAGCATGATGTATTAAATGCTTTTCTTTTTTAAAAGTGGATGAGACATTGTAGAAAAAGTAGGAATGATATTTGAATCTTTGCATCCCTTAAATAGGTACAAAGCTGAAAAAAATTGATAACTTCAATGGGTAATCAAAACACATACTATTTATGATGGAAAAACAAAAAAATTAACAATTTACCTTTCATTGATGTTCTTATATAAAAAATATCATATGGCACTTCAATATTATGAAATATAAATAAAACCCATATAGACATATATTTTCAAGATGACTCACACCATCATCCCCACCATAAAATTGTTTTCTTTTAATATCTTATTTCTAGTGATTTTAAAATTTCATATAAATAAAACCTGAAAAAATAGAAATAATACATTGTTAAATTAGTATTAGAGAATGGTTATAAGAGGTGGGAGATTGAAAAAGCAATTCATAAGATGAAAAATCAAACGCAAAAATATGGTGGCTTAAATGGCGATGCTCTTAAGATTACCAAGCCATATGTAAAAGGCATCGTGAAAATATTTCATGAATCATAAAACTAAATTAGTATACTAAATGAATTCAAGCCTCACAATACACTTAAAACATATTTATATTCTCTAAGTATTTGGTGATTCTCATAACACAAAATTGTGATTACATCATATGCCATTCTTGTGGAGTAAATTATGTTCAACAAAATAGCATGTCACTTCAAGCAAGAGTTAAATAACATGCGAGAGACATTCACTATACACATTTAGAAATATCTTCCCTCGTAGAACACTCTCATCACAAAAAGCACATATTTTCTTAGATAAAGCCAAGTATTTAACTAAAGAGGATGAGTATTTAGAAAGAAATATTCGGGAAACAATAGAAGTAAAGCCAAGGTCATTTAACCAAAATACATATAATTGGTTTAACACTAGTAATCGTCATGTCCTATCATAAATCATTTAAGGACCCAAGGAAACTCACTTGATGGTTATGATACATTAGTCAAACTTTATGTTTTGTTACATAAATATTTTGATGGTTAATAATGATTTATTTTTATGGAAGCTGATTACCTCCATTTTGGTCCTCCCATGCCTTATATTTATGGGGTGGTCGTTGTTGTCTCTTTTAAGATAAATTCAACTTCATCTTTTCTCTACCTAAAGATGGAATTTCATAACATGTCTGTAATGTTGTTTAAAACTAATTCGAACATGATTCGATTAGATGACAATCCATTAAATATTCTATATTCATGTGATGAAAATGTGTATAAAAAGTTCATGTGACTATGTTGTAATTGAAATTAGTGATGCAGAATGCACATGGATAGGAAATAAGTAGATGAGAATCATGTAGTGTTCCATTATCCATCCAGTGCAAATTTGTCTTGATTAATTGTATGTAAACTTTTTCTATCATGAAATCTTCTTTGTATTAACAACTAATGTTTTTGTAAAAATATGTCATTTTGCATGTTGGTGCTCGGATTTAAACCATATATTCATGCCATTTTTTTTGGTTTTTAAACGTATCTGATCCTGGTGTAAGCGTTGTTCAGACTGATGTCCACGTGGAGGCAAGTTCTTAGTCAAACGTAGCAGATTTTTTAAAATGCAATGAGTGCGACGTAAACACTTAACCCCACGCAAGAGAAGCCCTGCCTACGTGAAAGGTGATGCGGAAAGAGGGCAGCGAATAAAGCAAAGTGATATTTTCATTTGCAAAGAGAATGGATGCAGGCTAGTTGGCGGAACGTCTACCCTTGACTGCAAGTTTGACTTAGGTGTAAAGTGCAAAACGGTTGGTGAGTTCCGCCGGGGATGTGGACATCAAGAAACAATTACAAATATGTACACCAAAGTCCACGGAAGAAAGAAGAAATAGAGGCGCGTGGAAAAGTGGAACCATGATGCATACTAGCAATATTTCAAAAATGAAATGTGGTTATGGACCACTGCATCCTCAGAAAGAAAGTGGAAAAGGACTTGGCACAAGGTTTAAGCGTTGATCACAAGAACACCACATACAACAACGCAGTGCTGGGTGGAAGGTGGAATGCAATAGGCAATATGCAACTTCTCCTAATTTACAAATTACATAACCATGTCTAGATGCTGCAAGGCACGAGACATAGGAAACAAACAGGAAAGTCAAAGAGATGAAAAGGACATGTACCCTAATGATAACATAAGAGTGCATGCCTGTGGCTAGAAAAAATAGCAATGCAATTGAGAACACCAGTTCCAGCAGAAAGAGGAATACAGGAAAAGGGAATGGCATGGGTTACAATCCAAAGATTGTGAATAACAATGGCATTTATGAAGCTACGAATGCTTTACTAGCAGCTTCACTTGCAACATAAAGAAGGCCTGTGGAATAGGAGAAATCTCCACATGTTGTTTAAGTTGTATCTTATAATTTGACTTCACAGATACTTTCAAGTAAACTATTACAAATGATGGATTTCCACTCTGTTAGATTCTAAACTCAGGACTGGTGGATCCAAGCAGGTCCCTACGAGAAGCTTCTTACTACACTACAAATTGTAAAACGCTGGAACTTCTTCCTTAGACTTTCCATTGGCAAGAGGAGAAGACTAATCCATTGCAGAGAAGAGATAATGCACTTAAAGTACATTTGTAATCAAGACACGGATCAATTGCAAACCAAAAAAACACACTCGTCTACATCAAAATTTCAATATTGTATGCCTGATTCTCAAATTTCAACACCAAGGGGAATTGTGGTATTTCATCAAGGAACCAAATGGCACATTGGTAAAGAACCAAAGTGCTATAGCAGAGTTAGAAGGGTAAAAAGGGTCTTGTAAAGCCAAAGACAATGGTTATTATGCTGTTTTTAAATGCCAAAGCGACTGAGAAATTTTTGTTCATTTTATAGGGGATGCGGGAAAAAACGGAATGTAAAACTTGGTGTTCGGTCCCATGGCCATTCAAAAGGGGTTCGAACAAAGCACACAGTTCCCTTGAACAATCTAGTTTGGAAACCATTGCAAAAGCGCATTCTGGCACTTCTGAAGGAGTCAGTGGCCATTTCCATGAAATCTCCACAGGATTTTGCATTGCTATCAGATGCAAAGTATTTTAATAGTACATTATCCCAACTGGACAATCTAAATTATTGCATTATTTGTATTTGATACCCTTCTCATTCCAGCAATGATCATTGGACTTTCAAGATCAAAGTAATGGGCAGTGATGCTTTTCACTGATGAATGTTTCTGATCGAGATGCATTGTGTAGACAAGAAGTATTTTTGAGTTCATACATCAACGTGAGAAATTTCCACAGGGTGCTTCTCAGATTGCGGGAATAGGTGAAAATTTGAAAACAATAAAAAAATTGAAAGTTCTAAGAATTATAGATGTGGCCCCCAAGGTCCTTGGGAAAACATTCTAGGAAAAGACAACTTGCAAAAATAATAATCATTCTACCAAGGAATTTTGGCTTTGTTCGATCATTAGACCGGAAAATAATTATAAAGTCGTTCGAACAAAAAATAATAAATTGAAAATTATTATCAAATGGTGGCTCTACAAAATCCTAGCATGATGAAAACAAAAATCTGCAGGACCAATTGTTAAAAAGAGTGAATTTTTATTATCATTAATAGCATTCAACCAACCAGGTAACCATATGTTTTTACCAGCATTGAATGCTGGATAATTTGTTGAAGATAAGAGTACATCAAAACCATATGAGTTCCTACCATGAGGAGATTGTATCCACTGAGGAAATATAGGCTTGATCAAGATTTGTTTTTCCAGAGTACCAAAAGTAAGCATAACATCATTATGAACATAAAGTTATCTATCTATCTATCTATCTATCTATCTATCTATCTATCTATCTATCTATCTATCTATCTATCTATCTATCTATCTATCTATCTATTTGGGGATGAAGTAACTACTCTATAGTCAGGGACCCCTATCTATAGATTGACTAATGAATGATGTGATGTGGTGCTCGACCCCAATGCCAATGCCCTCTAGATTAGATGGGGGCCCATCTAGAGAAAGGGGAGTTGGGGTTTGATTTGAGATTGTTGTGGTGTGACCCATCCCATCTATATGGCCCATCCATATCTCTTTCCCTCTCGATTCCACCCTATATATATAGTGGCTCTCCCCCAGACATAGTTACAGATTCAAGTTCGAGGAGCCCCGCCATCCCCCCCCCCCCCTTCTATATATCTATCTATATGGCTCAAGCCGACGGCCCCCTTGTCTCCCTATCTCTTTATAGGCTAGAGTTTGGGGACTTATGCTATATATAGAGTGATCAGTGATTGTGTCTATCTATCTATCTATCTATCTATCTATCTATCTATCTATCTATCTATCTATCTATCTATCTATATGGGCAAATGAATGTATTTAGTGAGCCCCCAATATAGATTTTTTTTGGCACCCCCCCACCCCTAAATATCTTATCTTATTGGTCATCCCCCGATAAGATGGGTAGATAGGTGGTTTCACAGTGAGTATGCCAATGCATAAATACTACATGTGCATTGGCACTTGATCTGAGTGAAGAGAAATGTCACTAGCACAGCCCCCCATGCCCCCGTCACTCTGCGCCCCCCGCCGGCGCCCCGTTCGTATAAATATGTCCCCCCTCAATTTCTAAGCGATAGAGGGGGGACAAGGGCAAATCTCTAGAGTCACCAACCTCACTAAATCTAATATTCCTAAACACAAAATAGACATCAGAATAGGTATTCTGGAAAAGTCTTATGCTACATTAATGATAATGTTATTTAAAATAGTAAGCCAGGAGGGGCAAGAAAAAAATTGACAATTCGCAAATTATATTCAACTATCCTAATACCACTAGTCAAATTAAGGAGGAAAAAAGCCAACTCAAGGAGATCTAGCAAGAATTGCAAGAGATATGCAATTTTTCAATTTTGCACTTGTGCAAATTGTAAATTACACTTGGAACTCCCATTTTCACTAGTCAAAGTCATTGAATAGGAGGCCTTAATACAAGGGGGAACTTCCATATCCAATTGCAATTTTGAAAAATTGCAAAATTACAAATTGAAATTGGAGTTCCCATTTCCCTAAATAATGCTTTTTATGGAAATGGGAACCATAAGTGTAATTTACAATTTTGCAAACTTGTAAAATGCATTTGGATTTTTGGATTCCTTAAAAATAACTACAACTGCAAATTATAATGTTGCAATTTGCAAGTCTATAATTTGCAAAGGGGCCTTCCCAAGGGTATTACCAATGCAAATTGAGAATTTACAAAAGGGGCCAGGATTTCAACAAAAGGTCAAAAGGCAAAAATAATGAAGTTATGCATTAAAAAATAAATATGAAAGAAACCCTAAAAAGGCCAATTTGAAAAAAGAAACATTTGAAAATTGCAAAGTGTGAAGAAGAAAATTTACAAAAAAAATGCAAATATCGAAAGTAGAGAAAAAAAATTGTAGCCAAAATAGCAAAATGGTAAAATGACCTAAGTCTTTTGGATTTTTCATTATTGTGTTTGTCTAAGCTCCTCTATGGGAGATAAATTATAGGTTTGTAAGGTCATGGTGGGCCATTGGAGGAAGACCACCCAAATATCCGTGGATCTAGAATATTTCAAAAAAATCATTGCAAGAGTAGGTTGTTCCATGGCATGCATAAAGGAAAGGGTAATTGTCCAAGAGGTTCCATCTATACAAGTAAGTTGTCAAGGGCATTTTTAGGAAGTTAGACATAAAGACAAATAGTTTTTTTGGCCTCCACCATGAATATTCTCATTCCATCTCATTTGAATTCATCTCCATCCAAGAAATCAAATGGTGTACTCAAAATCTTCATCATTTATTGTAGACACATTTAGAACAATGTTGTTTCATGCAAACGGGTGAATATTCCAAGCATGGTAGAGAGGTTTTTTTAGTTAGGAGCATTTTGGTGAAACTTTAGGGTGTTGACTATAATTTTGAAAATTGTAAATGCAACACCCATTCCCTAATTTGAAAATAAAGGATGAAATGTATAAATAAAAGGCTTCTCTTCTATTTTAAGTTATTGTTCATTGCTCATTTTCTCTGAGTCTAGGTTTTACAAAAAAAAATGGAGTCAACTGCTATGTATATATCTTGTCTCCCATGCTAAGGTGATTGCAAGTGTAAAATCATTAGCAAGATTTGAGAGGATTTTTATGTCTCCTTTTTCCAACATGGATAAATCTCACCATGTTTGTCCCCATGGTAAGATTTTATAAACCTGATGTATGTAATATCTCTTTTCAAGTCAATGAAAATGCTTGTGTTTCTTTGCTATTTAATATTGATGAAGTGCATCAATGTGTTTTACAATTTATATTGATTGGAAATTTTTGTTTGTGTTCATTAATGGTTATCATTTTGATCATAGATCGAGGATATTAACAGTTTCAGCATTATTTTAGGATATATTGTTGAATAACTTGTTAGGGAACCCTAGGTTTATAGATTTGATAGAGAAAAGTATTTGAAAGTTTAGTTTAAGTGTATGTTCTACTCTTTCAAGGATCATTTGGTATTTCACATTAGCATTATTATGATTTTTTCTTATATCTTTGTAATGTATAATGCCATAAATACTGCAAGATATCCTATTATTTGAAAACAACTAGCACACCACACCATTTTTTCACAAATTATCAAACTATCCTACCCTATATATAATACACCCTTTACATATTATAAGTGTTATTTGCCCTACACATGCAATGAATCTTACTTATATAACATGTGTTTGTATTTTGTGCTTTCAAGCAGTGTTATAGTTTTACATTTGACCCCTATTGTTGAAGATTTTATAGAATGAAGATTGTAGTCATATACCCATCTATCTTCAGTAGCTTTTTTGTAAACTAGAGAATTTTTTCATTCTATGTGACAACCGTTCCCAAGTGGATTGAATATGTTTGGTTGTTGCTTGGTCACATTTGTGTCTCTTTCTGCTAAAAATGCCCATGGAGGTTGAATTACAAAATCTCTCTACATGAGCAAGTTTCCCCATATGTTCTCTCACCTTGGTTCAAGTAGAGTCAAAAGTAGTAGGGAACTAACCATATCCTTTATCGATGCCTCTCAATCATATTCTAATTCTAATCCATTCTATATTCCAAATCCTTCCCTATATACAATGACATACTAGCAGGTTTTTCATCTTTGTTTGCTATTTTCTTCAAGTGTGCAAAGTAGAGCTTAAAAGGTGTATAATTTGGAACCAACACTTTGTCAGTATTGTTACTGAGGATAAACTAAGAACCTTGGAACTTATGATACTAAGGAATTTTGTAGACAACCACTATCATTTTATGGTTTTTTACCTATTTATGCTATTATGACTATCTTTGGTTCTTCAACATCACCACTTTGTTGGCATCATTAGCAAGGATTAAATTGAAGTCCAAGTCACTTGTGTTTTAGAGGATTATTGTAGAGAGATAATATCACTTTTAAATTTCTCTACATATTTGTGTTATTCTAACTATTTTTGGTTCCTCAACATCACCACTTTGTTGGAACCATTATCAAGGATTACATTAAAGTCCCCATCACTTGTGTTATTAGGAAATCTTGCAGAGAGATGTTACCATTTTAAAATTTGTTTGCCTATTTGTGTTATTCTGACCATCTTTGTTTCATAAACATCACCACTTTATTGGCACCATTACCAAGGATTAAATTAAAGTCCTAGTCACTTGTGTTGCTAGGGACTCTTATAGAGAGGTTGAGCTGTAAGTATTTCATGTTATGAAATTATCTACTATTATTAGCTACATTTCAACTATATTGGCCATTAACACCATAGAATTTCACTAGAGACATGCCAGGAAATGAAAGATTTGAAAATTTGACTTTTGCTGCATTTATTACAAAGAGTTGTTAAGGTTGTATGTTGGAAGCTATGTTTTCCCTTTTGAACATTATTATAAAAAATTTGTGTATTAACTGTTATATTCTAGAATTCTGATTCTAGTGGTGACTCCAACTATATCACCTAGTTTCAAGAAAGATCAGTGCCTATTTTGAATATCTTCATTTTAGGTTTGAGTGTTCTTTATAATTTTCAAAGATGGAAGGATTGAGATCATCCTTTATAGGTGACTCATCTAAGAAACTTTTTTCACCCTTAAGTATTCATCAAAGAAGATAGAGATAATTTTGGAGGCCTATTGAAGGGAAAAGTTTAGCTACTAAGGAGTATCTAGATTATCAAGATTCTGATAACCTTGAGATTTTTGTTAATCTCCCCATTATTAAAGATTTTCATACCTCTCTTAGTCATTCTAAAACTTATAGTCCCATTATTATCTAGTTCCTTCTCAACTAGTTGAATCCCCTGCTAATTTTTATCATATAAGTCACCCTCATTCACCCTCTCACATCCTTTTGCTATTTATTCTTAAATCTCCAATTGAACCAATCATGAGGCATAGGGACCTATATGAGAATGAACATCATGTATTCTACATTCCTAGTTTAATGCATTAAGTGGTGATTAGCACATGAGGGATTTTCACAATATCATTGAATATTATGAGGTTGATCATAAGGATTCGTTCATTATGTTGTTTATGTACATTCTAGAAGAAAATGTTTGTGAGTTGTTCAATACACTTACCTATGGATGCATTGATTCAAGGGAAGAAATGAAGAATGTTTTTAGAATTCAGTATGGTGACAGAATTGATCCTAGGTTTCTCTTGGCTGAATTTGAAAACATCAAGAAGAATACTAATGAGTGTGTGAAGGATTTCAATACAAGGTTCAACAAAGCTATGATGTGGCTACCCAAGAACATAAGTCCTAGTGATACATCATGTTTGAAGAAAGAATGTGATGCATTTGACAAAAAGGCTATGTACTACTTGTGGTATAACGCTCCCATGAACCTATAGTTGGCATTCAATATGGCCATCCAAATTGAGAATAATATAAAATTTATAGGAAAGCCCATGAACAAGTGAGTTGATGATAAATTGGTCGATCTAGAAAAAACAAAGTCCATAAAGAATGTCAACCTTGAGGAGATGATTAAGACTTTGTCCTCCACTATCAAATAAATGCCATACAAGTTGGCTAGAGCTGAGAAGGGGATCCCTCATGTGTCTACTAGTCAAGAGAGGGATAAAAATCTAAATCAATAATAAAAGGGGCATGCTTTCCATAATAGATATAATGATAGAGGGAAGATGTCTGCACGTGCATAATGAATGGGTAGAAATTAGAATATAGGGTCTTCAAAAGAGGAGCCTAATCCATTAAATGCCAAGGTAAATGCTGTGAATTATAATTTTGAAATTTATTGGTGTGAGAAGCGCTTCCTTTTACATCCTCTATGTGATACAAATGAACCTAAGTATGCATCATCCAAAGATGAGATTTTGATGTTTAATTTTCAAATTCCTAAAAGTAAAATGACTGCCTCCATAAAAATTTTGAGTGATACTATAGTTGATCAATTTTGGATTGCGCTCGAAAGGGTATGTATCCCAAATTATGAATTTACTTGTGATGTTAATATGACACAAGCATATGAATTTCTTAGGTATGATCTTGAATTTTTAAGATCATTTATAATTAAAAAATATGATAGGGGAATTATTTCAATTGAGAACATGAAGTTTCTAATTAATATAGTAGGTGTCAAAGAAAAATAATTCTACTTGAGAAGCAGGTATAAAATTGATGCTCCTCAAGATACTACCCCTAAAAATCCAAAAGCATGGGATTCAAGTAGGGAACTAAAGAAAAGTATATCAGTCTAAAATGCTTTCAAACTAGTACTTGTTTCACATGTTGCTAAACCAAGAGGTGCTCCAATCAAGAATAGAGTACCAATATTATCTAGTATCCCCAAGGGTGTGAATGATGTTAAAAGAAATCTAGCCTTGAAGACTATTTTTAAACATGCAAATTCATCCTAGCCTACTCTATTTTAGGCATTAGGTGATTGCATCCTAGCTGAAGGTTTATCACCCTTTCACCAAATACTCATCTTCCATAGTATATCATATGTGATATGGTTCATGTTTTGATCAAACTAAAAATCATAATGCTACTTGTTGAATTATTATGAATACCTAAGAATAGGAGGAGAGATTTTGAATACTTAGAATTTGGTGAAAACTTAGCTACAAATGAAATTGATTTACCCCAAACACCCCAAAAAAGTGATGAATAATCAGAAGAGGTTGTAAAACCTACTTTGAAAGTCTACTTTGGGACCACCTTAGTGGAGATTCAATTGAATGCAAATATTTTTTATACAACCCAACTAATCAATGGTATGATTTTTAATAATTAAATGTTTGATTCTATATATTCTTCAAATGTGATGACCCTAGGTGTCCTAAATAAGCTTGGAGTGAAAATAACATAAACCTTTTAAAAGTGTTATGCCATGGATTTGTGAGAAGTTCCAATTGTTGAATAAGTCAAAGGGTTGGTGGTACAGTTGGCAGTACATCCAAGTAAGTATTTGAATATGGACATGGTAGATGTAGACTACCCACCTAAGTGGGGGATGATTCTATCATTTAAATGGGTTGTTAGTATGGGTGGAAGTTTACCAATGGACCTCTGCTATGCCACCATCCCATTGGAAGGCAAGATGGTCAAACTTTATAAAGAGTCGAAGATGTTATTTGTAATTGAAGATACAAAACATTCTCTAAATGAAGTATTGTACATAGACATTGGTCTTTAAAACTTAATTGGTATTATTGATTTTTTTGAAAAACCTATTAGTCTTGATGTTGAATGTAATAGTGAAGGTGAAATTTGGAAGATGTGTTTTCATGGGCCTTGTTCAAATCTTAAAAATAGAGTTGGGGTTGTCTTTTAAGCCCCTAATGCTAAATGTTTCAAGTTTTCTTTTCATCTATCCTTTGAGTGCATTAATAATACTTCTATGTATGAGGCACTCTTGCTAAGTTTACAAATTTCCCATGAACATGGACTTAAAATTTGGTTGTCAAGGATGATTTTGAACTAGTGGTTAAGCAATTATGAAATTCTTATCCCACAAAAAATAAAAGTTTGAAATAATATCAAAATGTTTTTTGGGATTTTTTTTGAATTTTTTGATGCATTTAACAATTACTATCATGATAGAAGTTTCAAAAAATAGGCTAACAAACTTTTGATGTTAGCTGCTTAGTTTGATATTAAAAATATGAGCTCTCATTGTTAGTATCAAGTGGAGGTGATTTTAGGCCTTCAATCCTTGATAATGTTCATCATTGGTAGGTGTTTGATGATGATGAATAGATTAAGAGGTTTATAAATTATGAAGCGTAATTCTATGAAAAACTCATAGACCTAGAATATATGGTTCAGGTTTGTGATGGAAAAGAAACCTTGTTTGGGAAGGATATTAATTAGCTAAGAATAAAAACAATCCCTAGAGGATTGTTAAATATAGAAGCATATTTTGAGAGAGTGGATAGAATCAAAAATTGAGGCTCATTCATTTAAAAAGATGTGTTTGAGTGTAATCTAGGTTCTCATGAGAATCCAAGAAAGGATTGGCTTGGTACTCACCGAAGTGAAATTGAAAATCATGTTTACATGCAGCTACTAAGAAAGTACCAGGATTGTTTAGTGTGGTCTTATTCTGAGTTAAAATCGTATAGGGAAGACTTGTTTTAGCATGTCATCCCATTACAGCCTGATAGCAAGCCTTTCAGGTAGAAACATATACCTATTAATCCTATCTTGGCAACTAAGATATGTGATTAATTAAATAATCTGAGGGATGGTGGAATCATTCATCCCATTAGGTATTCATCATGGATTATAAATTTAATCCCTATATAGAAGAATAATGGCAACATTTGCTTGTGTGTGGATTTTTAAAATTTTAATAAAGCTTATTCAAAAGATAATTATCCCTTGTCTAATATGGAAAAGCTACTATAGAGTGTTCTTAGATCAAAAATGTTATCCACATTAGATGGTTTCTCAAGATATAACCAGGTTATGGTGAAGGAATCTGAGAGACCCAAGACCGCATTCACTATACCTTAGGGTATGCATGTATATATGAGGATGCCTTTCAGGTTAATTAATGTCAGTGAAATATTTTAATGAGATATAAACTTTGATCTTTTAGGGGTGATTAAAAAAATTATAACCATGTATCAGGATGACATTACTGTGTACTCTAAGACTAGAGAAGAGCATTTGAAACATCTGGAGAAAGTGTTGATTAGATGTAGAGAGTATGGAATTTATCTCAATCCAAATGAATGTTATTTCAAAGTATAGAAGGCCATGTTTATGGGATGTATAGTGTCCAAATATGGTATGATGATTGACTTAGAGAGGGTAGAAACCATTGACGAAGTGCCTATACCATAGTCTAAGAAAGGAATCTAGTTTTTATTTGGACAAATAGACTTTATAAGGAAGTTTATGTCTAATTTTGTAGAGATCACTTTGCCTATTAATTCCATGTTAAAGAAGTAATAGACCATAAATTGTATGGAGAAGGCCATGCAAGCATTCAATGACATCAAGGGAGATTTAAAGTTTGCCCCTATTTTAGCTAGCCCTAATTACACTAACCCATTTTAGCTACTCTCTTTTGCATTATATAGTACTATTCCTACTATATTATTGCAAAATAATGAATATGGTCATGATCAACCCATATATTTCTTTATAAAATCTATGAAAGTTCCTAAATTAAATTATACCATCATGTAAAAGTAAGATTTCCCCCTCTTTAAGGCTGCTAAGATGTGTAGGCCTTATATTTTGAGTTGAAATATTGTTTCTTATGTCTTGGATACCATGATGAAGGACATACTGACCTAGATTAAAGTATTCAAAAAAATATGTAGGTGGGTCAACAATTTTCAAGAGTATGACATGGATATTCAGACCACAAAGTTATTGCGAGAGATGGGTCTAGCCAAGCTTATGGTTGAGACCAATTTATAAGTGGTTGAGGTAAACACTATTATTTTCAATTTTGATGATTCCTTGAGTCAATTTAACATGTCTCCATGTTATAAAGACATTATATATTAATTGTAAATATAAATTATCCCCTAACTTAGATAAGAATCAAAGGAGAACTCTTAATCTTATTTCCCAAAAATACTTCTTGACTGAAACTGAACTTGCAGGGAATAATCTAGATGGGGTTTTCTTAAGTTGCATGCTATAAAAATAAATTATTGACCTGATTGAAGATTTCCATAGTGGATTATGTGGTGGTCATTTTACACCTAAGGTTATAGCTCATAAAATTTTGACAGCTGGTTGTTAGTGACCATTGATATTCAAAGATGTTACTTAAAAAGTTAGAAAGTATGGGAAACATCAGCACTTTATTGGGAGTATGAAAGCTTCTATTTCTCTTCCTTTGCATCCTATGATGATGAAAGGCCCAATCAGACAATGGGGAATGGATTTTATTAGATATTTTTTTGATTTATCAAGAACTAGACAAAGATGGATACTAATTACAACTGATTACTTCATGAAATGGGTTGAAGTGGTCTTTACAAAGAAAACAACACATTAGGTAGTTACGAATTTTTTAATGAATCATATTATTTGGAGATTTGGTGTGCCTATAAAATTGATTTTTGATATTTACATGAGTTTCAAATCTAAGCCTTTAGTGGCATTATGCAAAGATTATGGGATTGAGTTAGCCTATGCTTCCAATTACAACCCTCAGGGGAATGGGCACGTAGAATCAAGTAACAAGAATTTGATAAGAATCATTAGACAAACTATGGAAGAAAATAAGAAAAAGTGGGGTGCACATTTAAATTTTTCCCTATGGGATGATAGGATCATGCCTAAGAGAGCCACATGCAAGAGCCTTTATGATTTTTTTATAGATCTCAAGTAGTTTTGCCTATGAATTTGTAGTTGATGACTTATCATCTCATTCCCCAACTATAAGATGGTGAGAAAATAAACCACTATGAAGGTAAGATGAACTATATTATTGAGCTTGATGAAATTCAAAGACAAGCTCATGAAATACACCTTAAGTTCAAATAAAAGTTGAATAATGTATTTGATAGCAAGGTCACTCTAGGAACCTTCCAAGTATATAATTTGGTTCTAGTTTGGTTTAATAGGCATGAGGAAAAAGGTAAGCATGACAAGCTTGATGATTTATTGATGGGCCCCTATTAAATTGATTTCTAGATTGGGGAACACACTTTCTTCCTAAGAGATTGGGATCATAACATACTAGAGTTTTTATTTAATGATAGATCCTTGAAACACTTCCTTTACTAAGTCTGGAACTATGTACATAATTATATAGTGTATATTTTTTTTGTTTCATTGTTTTGTTTCCCCTCTACTTTGGGCCTTGTTTATAAAGTTATTTTTATTATTTTTTATCATGTGTTCATTTTTAGATCCTCCTAATCTTTTTTTGATAGCTTACCTTGTTTTGGTGAGCTTCCATGGATGTTTATTTATTAAATTGTTAAAGTTTTAACTTTATAGCCTAATGGATTGGTACCTCATCTTATGTTGTGGGATTATTTGCACACTCACAGGGGGTGTAGATCCCCAAGTGATAGTTAATGTTGGTGATTAGATTTTCACCATATATTCATCCCATTTTTAAAGTTTTTAAAATGTATCTAATCTTAGTGTAAATGTTGTTGAGACTGATTTCCATGTGGAGGTGAGTTGTTATATAAACATAGCAAGTTTTTTAAAATATAGTGAATGTCACTTAAACACTGATCCCCATGTAAGAGAATCCCTACCTATGTGAAAGTTGATGTGGAAAGAGGGTAGTGAATAAAGAAAATTGAGATTTTCATTTGCAAAGAGAAAACATAGAGAGTAGTTGGTAGAACTTCCACTGATGACTGCAAGATTGACTAAGGTATAAAGTGAAAAATGGTTTATGAGTTTTGTCAGGGGTGTGGACATTAAGAAATAATTACAAATAAGTACACCAAAGTCTATAGGAGAAAGAAGAAATAGAAAATAGCATAAAAGTGGAACCATGATGTATACTATCAATATTTTAAAAATTCAATGTGCTTATGGACCTTTTCATCATACAAAAGAGAGTGGAAAGGGACTTGGTAAAAGGTTTAAGCATTAACTGTAAGTGATTAGATGAAGGAAAAATCTAATAGCCAATTTGTAAGTTCTCCTAAGTTGAAAATCGCATAAACATCTCTAGATTTTGCTAGGCACAAGATGTAAGAAACAAGTGGGAAATTCAAAGAGATAAAAAGTATGTGTACCTTACTAACAATGTAGGAGTGCATGCTTGTGTCTAGAAAAAAAGGAAATGTCATTAAGAACACCAGTTCTAATAGGACGAGGAATACAGGAAAATGGAATGTCATGGGTTATAGTCCAAAAACTGTTATTAATAATGGCTATTATGAAGTTATAGATGCTTTACTAGCTACTTCATTTGCAATATAATGAAGGCCTATGGAATAATAGAAACCTCTACATGTTTTTAAATTTTCATCTTATAGTTTGACTTCAAATATTCTTTCAAGTAAATTATTACTATGATGGATTTCCACTCTATGATATTCAAAAATCATTACTAGTGGATCCATGTAGCTCCCTACGAGAAGCTTCTTGCTATACTACAAATTGTAAAAGGTTGGAGCTTCTTCCTTAGGCTTATTGTTGGTAAGAGGAGAAGACTAATAATTTTTAGAGAAAAGACAATGTAATTGAGGTCCATTTTCAATCAGAACATAGATTAATTTCAATCCCAAATAACACACTCCTTTACATCAAATTTTCAAGATTGTACACCGGGTTCCCAAATTTCAACACCAACGGGAATTGTGGTATTTCATAGAGGAACTAAATGGCACATTGGGTAAGAACCAAAGTGTTATAGTAGATTTTAAAGGGTATAAATGGTCTTATAAATCAAAATATGTTGGTTATTTTGATGTTTTTAAATACCAAAGTGACCTAGATGTTTTTATTCATTTTACAAGGCATGCAAGAAAACAACGAATGTAAAACGTGGTATTTGATTCCATTGCCATTCAAAAGGGGTCCAAATAAATCATATAGTTCCTCTAAAAAATCTAGTTTGAAAACCATTGAAAAAGGGCATTCTTGAACTTCTAGATGATTTCGTGGCCATTCCCATGAAATCTCCACATGATTTTATATTGTTAATAGAAGTAAATTATGTTGAGAGTACATTATCACAAGGGAACAATCTTAGATATTGCATTCTTTGTGTTTGATACCCTTCCAATTCTATCAATGATCATTGCACTTTTAAGATCAAAGCAATGGGCAATGATTATTTCCACTGATGAGTGTTTTAGATCCATATCCATTGTTCAAATAAGAATTCTTTTTGAGTAGATACATCAAGTTGAGAAAGGAGTGGGTTTCTTAAAACTTGTCACAGGGTATTTTTCAAGTTGTAGAAATGGGTAAAAATTTTAAAAAATAAAAAAATTTCAAGTTCTAAAAATTGCATATGTTGCCCCCAAGGTTCCGGAGAAAACTATGCGGTAAAATGCATTTTTTAAAAGGCAGGGTCTCAAAATGCAATATATAAATTGTGGTCAACTCTCCTAATCCTGCCAATCAAAGTAAGGAGCAGAAAAGTCAACTCAAGTAGCTCTAACGAGAATTGGAGAAGAAATGCAATTTTATGATATTGTACTTGCATAAATTGCACCTAGATCTCCTAATTCTGCCAGTCAGTGCCAGTCAACATGAGGCCTTAATACAAGGGGGAACTTCCATAGAAAATTACAATTTTACAAATTTTAAAAAAATGAAAATTGCAATTAGAGTGCCCATTTCCCTAAAGGATGCTTTTTCATGGAAATGATAACCACATATTCAATTTGTAATTTTGCAAAATTCCAAAATGCATTTGGAGTTCTAGATTCCTGAAAAAGAATTATAACTACAAATTTTAATGTTGCAATTTACAAGTCTAAAATTTACAAAGGGACCTTCCCAAGGGTATTACCAATGCAAATTGTAACTTTGCAATTTGTAAATTACAAATTTGCAAATAGGGTGAGGATTTTGACAAGAGGTCAAAAGGTGAAAATAATGCATTTAAGCATTAAGAAAGAAATATGGAAGAAACATAAAAGTGAATTTAAAAAAATTAAAAGTGAAACAAGTAAAAGTGGAGAAAACAAATTGGATCCAAAAAGGCAAAATGGTAAAATGACCTAATTATTTTGAATTTTGTATTGTTGTGCTTTTCCAACCTCCTACATGGGAGAGAAATTGTAGTTTTACAAGGTCAAGGTGGGACATTGGAGGAAGATCACCTGAATAGACATGGATTTAGAATATTCTCAAGAAATCAATGTAAGATTAGGTTGTTCCATGGTATATATAAAGGGAAGGGTAGTTGTCCAAGAGGTTCCATCTATGAAAGCAAGTGGTCAAGCGCATCATCAAGCAGTTACACATAAAGACAAATGGTTTTTTTGGCCTCCACCATGAATATTATCCTTCCAACCTATTTGAAGGCATATCCAATCAAGAAATTAATGGATGTGCTCTAAATCTTCATCATTTATTCTAAAGGTAGTTTGAAGAATGATTTTTCATGTAAACAGGTGAAGATTCTAGGCATGGTAAAGGGTTTTTTCTAGCTGGGAGTATCTTGGCAGAACTTTGGGGTGCTGACTGCAATTTTGAAAATTGAAAAATGCAACTCCCATTCCTAGATTTGAAAATAAATGGTAGAAAAGTCTAAATACAAGGCTTCTCTTCTATTATAGGTTGTTTTTGGTTACTCATTTTCTCTATGTCTAGGTTCTACAAAAAAAATTAGGAACAACTGTTGTGTGTAGATCTTGTCTCCCTTAATATGGTGGTTACAAGTGTAAACCCATTAGAAAGATTTGAAAGCATGTTTATGTGTTTGTTGTCTAACATGGACAAATCTCACCATTCTTGTCCCCATGGCAGCATTTTGAAAAACACATGTATATAGTTTCTCTTTTCAATTTAATGAAAATTATTGTGGTTCTTTGTTATTTCATGTTGATGAAGTGAAGTGATGTGTTTTGAAAGTTATGTTGATTAGATATTTGGGTTTGTGTTCATTATTGGTTATCATTTTGAGAATAGATCTAGGTTATAAACCTTTTTTGCATTATTTTAAGATATGTTGTTAAATAACTTGTTAGTTCACCCTATGTTTATGGATTTGATAGGGAAAAGTGTCTAAAAGTTTAGTTTTAGTGTATGTTCTAGTCTTTCAAGAATAATTTGGTATTTCCCATTAGCTTGCTTATGAGTTTTTTTATATATCTTTTAAAAGTATAATGTCATGTATACTGCAAGATATCCTATTATTTGAAAACAACCAAAATGCCACACCATTTTTTCACAAATTATCTAAATTTCCTACCCTATCCTACCCTACATATAACACACCCTTTACATAATAAAAGTGTTATTTTCCCTATAGATGCATAGAATCTTACATACATAACATGTGTCTTCATTTTGTGCTTTGAAGTATAGTGTTTTAGTTTTCCATTTGACCTCTATTGTTAAAGATTCTATAGAATGAAGATTGCGGTCATATACCCATTTGTATTTAGTAGCTTGTATATGACCTAGAGAATTTATTCATTCCATGTGATAACCCTTCCCAAGTGGATCGAATAAGTTTGATTGTGCCCTAGTCATATTTGAGTCTCTTTGTGCTAAAAACCACATGGAGGTTAAATTGAATAATCTATCCATGTGAAGTTACCCCATAGGTCCTCTCACCTTTGTTCAGGTAGAGCCAGAAGTAGCAGGGAGCTAACCATACCCTCTAATGGTGTGTCAAAGTCATTATTTACGTCTGGTCCATTATAGATGCGAAACCCTTCCCTAGATACAACATACTAGTGGCTTTTTCATCTTTGTTATTTTCTTCATGTGTGAAAGGATGAACGTAAGAAGTGTACAATTGGGAACCAACATTGCGCATTCAAGTACCTTTTCATAAGAATTATGTTTTAAAAATAAAAATAAATATTTTATGTAATTAACATAAAGATAGATATCATATGAAAATATGAAAATTATTAGCATGATAGTATGCCTACCAGTTCTATTTTTGATATTTTTATAAAATATTTTGAATTTTTTTCTTTTAAAATATATATGTTTTTTTTTTATTTTTTCCATATTTATAGAATTAAAAAATGCATAAGTATTATTTTTAGAATTCTTGGAAAGAGACATTAATAAAAAAAATTATTAAATGAAAGAAGGGGAGGGGGATTTAAACAAATCTCATCAAAGTGAATTAAAATAAGACAAGGACGGAGTCAAGTGAATTGATCCCAAAATTAAAATACAGCCAATGGATAGAGGAATAATTTGTGTATAATAATAAGAAATAACATGGAAGGGAAAAGAAGCTATTTACAAGTAGATACTAGACATGTATGCTAATTTATTATTTGGTTTGAATAAGTATTCAATGGAGTACCTAAATAAAGTGTATATGTACCTACTTTTCCTTCTAAAAACCCACCTATTTGATTCCCATCTGTAAAAAAATTTGTTGCTTTAGGGTGCACCACGTTTGCATTAAATCTTTTTGTTGGGTTAGTCTTATTATTTTTTAGGTGGATCATGTTTGTGCCTTCTTTAAAGCTTTTAACCATTTGCTTATCATGGAAAAATGTGAGCATGTGATAATTAGTACTAAGAGTAGATATCATTTATTTATGTCATGATTTCTAAAAAATAATATTATATTTATGAAAATTATGATCAATATGGAATAATGTAAAACATGAGTTTAAAAGTAATGTGACTGGTAATGTAATATATCCAATGCAATATGTTGTCCCTGTAGCTTGATGGAGATGTTATGTGCCATATCCAGGGTATTTAAGAAGAGAAATACTACATATGTTATTACGTTGTAGATGTGTCAATAGAATTCCAATACATTATTTTCCATTAATAGATATATTTATGATGAGAGGCTATAGATAAGAATAAATTTGCTTTGGATTCTCTTTTGTGACAAAATTTTTGATGTGATTATTTGATTATTTCTTTGAATTAATTTTATTAATAAAAATTATTTTAAATAAATCACAATATTACTTTGATGATTATACATTTGCATTTTTAGGTGGCACTTGTTCCTTAGAAATTATAATCATTGCATGATTAGAACTACTTGAATTAGTATAATATGAAATGCGTTGGGAAATGGTATTGAAAGTACTCTCATTTAAAAATTATTGCTTTATTTTTATTATATAAAGGATATATATCCATGTATTCACCTAACCAATTTGATGTAGATAATGAATTATATATGTTTTGAAACTAATCAATAGGATTGAAAGAAAATTTTAACACTTTTTTATCTATTGATTCATATGTACTTTCATCATCACTATAGTATAAATATTATATTTTATAATAAGAGTCTTATATATTAAATAATAATGGTTGATCAATAATATAATCCATGGGATTCATAATATGTACCGCTTATTTGTTCTCATTGTTGATGAGATCTTCAAGATTTGTGGATATGGGATCTTATACCAAACTTTCTTGAATAAGCTCCTTTATGTATTGAGGATTGGGAGAAATTTATTCACTACTACCAACTTTAATGTATTAACCCACCTTATGATTATACATTTGGGTATTTGGAATTGGTTTCACAGAGGCTATGAAGGAACTCTTATCTAATTGTGGGAATTTACAATATAAAAAAGGTGCATCATCATCTGAAATTGTATACCCATGCCAGTCATGGATAAAATTGATGCATGTATGAAATGTATAAGGTATCACCTCCATTTTATGAATCCAAGGACACCCAAATATAATTTATACTATAAATGAGCCTCAACAACAAAGAATATAATATATATATCACTTTATGACCTACCATGATATCAAAAGTGACAACTCCCATTACTGATGTTGTAATATTATTAAAGATACATAAATGTTCTTAAATGTTTTAAAGATTGCTCTTATTAAAACCAAATTATTGAATTAATTTATAACTATAAATTTTTATTTAATAACCTTGATCAACTATTACTCATTTAATCAAATTTTCTTGAATTTGAACCTAAATGAATAGTATAATATTTTTATCAATGATGTGTTTCTGAGGTATATATTATTTATCAAAAGATGTATTACTATAAATATCATTTGTTGTGATCATAATATAATATAATTAAGTTGGTTATGTGTCTATAAGAACAAATATACTTCACATGATTCAATAGAATATATCTTTATAAGATGCTTCGTATTGAAATAACTCTAAAATAGAGTTCTTGTCCAATGTATTATGTAATTTCTCAATGATATCATATACTTTGGTCTGAGTGGCTTCGCCTGATGTTTTTGAAGGATTGGTAATGATAATAGGTTCTTAAAATTAGGTAGTTGATGGAGGTAATCCTCATCTAGTTTGAACAACATGGACATGCAAGCCTAAAATTATTTGTGGATAAAAAAGAGGTATGGGATAGATTATAATAGGGGTAAATTGATTTTGAGTATAAGGATGCATAAAATTCTAGTATAAATCTCTTTGACTTAAAGTCATGATAAGAAGAAACTTAGACTAAATATTACAAAAAGTAGTGGAACCATGGAAGTAAGGTTATTTTCTCATGACATAATTTATCTTGAATTTATCCACAAGGGGTAGATCTTTTATTATAACCAAGTCTACTCATTTAACTATTATTTAAAGTAAATAATATCTCTTATTCCCAAATAATTATATTCTTGTCTAGATCTAACCCATAGGAAGAGATGGGTTTAGGAGAAGAAATGAAATACATATTTAAGAACAAGATGAACTAAAAATATCATAAGAGTAATTAATGTGTAATTTATTTCCTTGAATAAATTATTTTTTTAACCATATTTATACATAGGGACTAACATGATCGAATGGACTAAGATAAGTAACAATTAAATCTACAATATAATGTAACATATTACATAGAAATTATTTTCTTAAACCCATTATACTATACATGTGATCTATTTTATATAATGAATTAAAATAATTATGACTATGTATATAAAATGAATCAAAAAAATATACTATGTAAGAAGAAAATCTAAGTAAAAATAAAGGATAATGGTTGTTCTATGCAAGGGTTTGAATGATTTATAAGATCTTGGATATACATGCTTTTGTATTGATTAGTGTTAGCCCAATATTTTATATTACTAAATATAAATTCAAAACTACAAATGTATCATAATATCCCCAATTACGATGGTAAGTTGAGAGTAACTTCCCTTGTCAATGCATTGCTCTCAAGTACACCACAAATTAGATAGATAAAATAGGATTCATATTTGTAAAAATTGGATCCTAAGAATTTTTGAAATACCATAAGGTAAGTGCAAACTAAATCTAGTTTTTATCATTGTATTATGGATATTTGTATTGGATTAAAACCTCTTATGCCATAATTTTCATAATAGTAACACTAGATAGTGCTCAAGAACAATATCTAAGTAATTGTAAAACTATTAGAACATAGTTTATAAAAAAATCAAAATCAAATGAAAACTAAATTGAAAACAAAATATATTTTTTTCAATATGAAAGCAAATAATTCAACCCAAAGTCAAAAGAAAGAGTCTCCATGTTGGTATTTATCTAAGGTGACAAGACAATGTTTTTCAATTCTAGATTACTCCAAAGCTAAAAAATTGAATAATTATATATAGTATATAAGGACGAGGACTTTATTATTTTAGTGTCATGAAATTACAAAATTATATCGGCACCTAAGCCAGAAATCAATAAGAAAAAATTAGTGTTTGAATTGAAATATAGGTTCACAAACAAAATTACACTACAATTAAAGTGAATAAATAGTTAACTCTAATTATAAATTTAAAATATTGAAATATGATCTCAGAAGTTAAATAATATAGAATAAAATATATACATAATTTATAGAAGCTATAAATTACTAAAAATTGAAACTAGGGGTACAACTAAAGTATTGTCCTTGAAAATTGATTTATTTAGACTATATCATATTTTTATTGCTTGTAACTATATATAAGAACCTACAAAAATGGATTATTTATAAAGTGGAGATCCATTATAAACTGGAACAAGTCAAAGACGGTAGACAAGGTCATAGTTCATCATTTTTTGACACTATGACTTTATCCAAAAAGATTGTATGTTGGATCTAAAATTTTGGGATTGGTTGCTCATGTTTGTATGTGAAATTTATTGGGTGGAGATTGATTCGATGTGTGGAAGACATGTAAATTTGATTCCCTATTTTTTCACAATAAAATAATATAGGTCAAATTAAAAATGGAGAGAAATGGGGATGTGTAATATCACTAGGATATCCTTAGAAAACCCCTTGTTGACTAAGTGTTGCCTACATAGTCCAAGTGAAACTCAAGATGATGAAGTTATCTATTTACGAAAGATCATGTGAATGCAAATATTAATATTTTATTATAATTCTCCAAAAATGATTCTCTTAATTTTTAATAAAAAAATGTTAGGCTTGGTTAGGGGCTATGGTATTGTATAGAAATTAATAATAATAATCAATACTCAAAAGATAAATTATTTTTGTTAGTGATAGCTAGTAAGAGAGTTAGGGGTTTTAGGTGTGATCCTTGATGTGATTTTATAAAGGAACATTTTGAATATTTTAGATGATCGACCTATTGGTTTTAATGGGAGATATGTTATAAATCACATTATTTTAAAAAGATGACCAATAAATCATTATGCAAAAATATGCACTACAAAATAAGGACGTAGTGCATCCTTGTATAATAGATTGATCATGTCCAAAATTTATAGATTCTTCTAAAAAAATTATAGTGATGTTTATGACGAATAGGGATGAATAGGGATAGAATAGGGAAGTCTGGGAGATATGAATAGTACTTTAGAGATATTGAAGTATTCAATAGAGATTGTGTGTTATCAAAATGGTAGATTAACCAAGCAAGGTAAAGCTTTCACGGACAAGAATTATAAAGCATTTATTGATTGAATATAAGTGTCTAAAATGGTGTGGGGATAATTATTTTATAATGAGAATAAACTATGGATTTTGTCTAGGAAAATTGGATTTTGGAAAGAGTTATGAACTAGAATAACAATATGCAAAAGTATTGGAGGAAACATGGATATTGGTGTGGGAAAGGGAACAACTATGGTTAATGGTTTTTGATAATGGGTGGAAAAATGAGTGCGGAATGTGTTGCAGGATGTCATGTATAGTGTATGAAAAATAATGTTGTGGGGGAAAGTATGGAAAATGGGTGGTGAAACTTGTGGGTATAGGGTGGGAAGTGGTGTAAAATGTGTTAGGGAACATTATTAAAAATAGCATGGGAAACCATGTGAGGAATATTGTTTGGAATTGTGTTTGAATAAATAATGGTGTGAAAAATGAATATGACATAAATTGTTATTCAAAATAGTATGGTGAAAAATGTAGAAGCAAGTGGTGAACAATATGAAATGAGAATAATAATAAGTAAAACTTTGGGGAATGAAGATGGGAACAAGATGGGGGAAATATATTTAAAGATATGGAAACATGATAAGAAATAGTTTTCTTAATATTATGGGAATTGGGTGTGGAATGAAGTAGGGTGTATGATTTTAGAATTGAATAAGTGGGGGAAGGTGTTTAGGGGAATTATATTTTAGAAGAATATTTGAACAAGTAATGATGTGAAACAGACACAATGTTTTAAAAAATAATGATGTTATGAACTAATATGGAAAGGGATGGTGAATTTTTTGTTATATGATATATGAATGGGATGGTCGATGGTGTGGAAAAGGGGATCCAATAGGTGAAGATGTGAAGAATGGACATGGGAATAGTGTTGGAATGAGGTAGAAAATAATCTGAGAAGGAGGTGGAAAATAGTATATTTAAATGTGTAGGAATCATGTGGGGAATAGTTTTGGAATAACTAGAATGTAGTGTATAGAGTTATTTTAGAATTGACATTAAATAGGGATGGTGTCCAAGAGAATGGGTTTTGAGAATGAGGTTTGAAATAAAACATTTTTTTAATAGACATGGTGTTTGAACAAGGACTAGTGTGAAAAATAGTTTGGGAATGGGGTGTGGAATAATGTGGTTGATTGTGCATAGAATACTATGTGAATGAGGTGGTCAACAATTCAGATTTGTATTTTAAATAGTCCTTTTTATTCTAAAAAAATCATGAATCATCACGTAAATAGACCTTTGGCATATTTTAGTCTAAATGTTGTAACCCCTTTGCCTAGTGCCATGTCATAGAATGTCATTATTTGGCATACTTATCGGAACTATTTGTTGCTAGGTAGCTTGTGGGCCTATGAATTAGTAACATGTTTCCATGTGGTGTATTTTCTCAACGTCAAAACTTCATTAATTGCGTGTAAGCTATTTTTAACAAAGGATAATATAAAAATGTGAGTAAATTGATAGTAGTCACATGGATTGACCTCACCTCTTAGCTAAATCTAAGGGATGTTACCCACATTTAAAGTCATGAATTCTTAATTCTTAACTATTATATATTCCAATCAAACCAAAAGTTTCCTAGTGTTATCAAAACACATTCTCACAAGGAAAAGAGTGTGTCTTATGTTTGGGTGCTCAAGCCTAGTCAATATTACATAAGATGATGTCACATATCATCAAATATAAATTAAATGTTACATATCATACCCATAAATCAAGGATAGTGACCTCTTTAGCCATGTTGGCCTATGATTACCTTTCTAAATATTGATGATCATTGTAACCTTAAAGTTATTGAGACTGTAGATGTTAAAAAATAAGTTGTGGACCACCAGTTTCTTCAATCTAATTATATTTTATGACTATTTTAATCCCCAAGATAAATAATTGATAGGATATATGCATATATTATGAATTTAATTAATTAACTTTTCAATGATTTTATACTTTGATGAAGCTACCTACAATAATACTCCACTATGAGGACATGAGATGAAGGGCAAACATATGGAAAATGTTTTGAAATATTATCAGCCATGAATATTTTTGTTTGACCAAAATTTTAATGCATTAGCTTCTTAAATATATTAAATTTTTAATGATATAATTATGGATAAGATATTTGAGTAATTATCTTACATGAGCCCAAAACCCACAAGTCCTTGGATTGTAACCTTGTTTTGTATTTTAACATATAGAGACTAACTTGGTGGATTTTCCATATTAATCTAAAATGGTTAATGTACATAAAATATGTGTTATTTAAATTATGTGTTAGTTTTTATGAGATATGCATGGCTTTATTCACTTTTCATAAATCACAAATTAATTTGATCAATTAAGTTGATATATGGGAAAATAATTAATTTGTTTAGAAGTAGTACAAGATGGTGCTCTAAATAACAATTGATACATGACTCCTTTTGAGATGAGTGACCTATAGGAAAACATACCAATCCCTCTCCTAAAAATGTTGTCATATAGCCATATATTCTATGCCCATATTTTTCATGATGAAATAGATTTACAACGATGGAGAAAATACAAAGAAAAAGAAAAATCAAATATAGATCACAAATAATTAAATATGTGCTTCCTAATCAATAAGAAAAATTAAATTTTCATAACGTAAACTAAAAATTATAATACTTAACAAAAAAATATTTCAACTGTATGTATCCTTATCTTAATAAAAAATATTTTCAATTGTATGTATCTTTGTCTTATAACATGGTTTACATACAATTAGGTGTATTTGTTCCTAAGCTCATGTTTCAATATTTTTGATAATTTTTCTCTATTCACTCTAATTAACTAGGGAATTCATTACATACTAGCATTACCAATTGTTATAATACACAATAGTTACATATATCAAATTTTGGGTGCACTCCTCATCCAAAATGAAGACATTTCATCCTTTCTTCCTTGGGTAAGTGTATGTACATGTTTCAATTATTTTTCTACTTTTATGAATGCATGCATCACACACATACACATAAAATTTATGCATTATGTAGATACCTAAAAAAAATCAATTCTTATTATTGAAACATTTTGATTTTTTTTACATATGATTCGTTGTTTCAAATTATGGTCTTATTTCAAATTTTTTATGTCTTCCTCTTCACCTTTCTCATTTGTGTAATATAGTGTTTCTCTCTCCTCTCTATTTTTTTGGGGAAGCCTCCTATGTTCTTCTTCCATTTAAACCTTTAGTTTATTTATATTATGACATAATCAATCGTCTATCAATTGTGCCTTGGGCATAGTCAATCACCTACCAATTGTGTCACCTTATATTTTGTGAGACATTTTATCACAATCCTCCTTTCTTATAGTGTGTAGAGTCATGAATATTTTTTATTCATCTTTTTATTGATCAATTTGCACTCCAATAGGGTTTACAAAAAACATCATGAATTCTATATATAAAAATCCTTCTAGAGAATGTAAATAACATGTAGTCAAGAATAATCGATTCTTACACACACCCTGCATTCTATATTTCTACTCTTCAAAACTTTGGTTAAGGTTAATTATATGCATACTTGGACTAACATAAAGATAATTAAATGTTTATGTAGTTTCAATTTATTTATTAGTAGAGAAGGTGAATCTCTATCTCTTATCTAAGTTGGGATTACACTCAAACTCACAAAAAAATCCACTAAATTTGATTCTATATTTATGAGATATGTTATTGTAACTTTCTTAAGATGTTTATTGAGATAAATAACCTTTTATATTTATCATTTATATTTAGAGACTTTTTTATAATTAATTTATGATAAAAATTGATGACAAACTTGACATTTTAACCACCAATTCGATAAAGTGAAGCTATCAACAAATTCAACATCACAATGTGCCCCTACTTATAAATTTAAAAACCTATGAAAGGATTAGAGTACACATTAGGTAGCATAATATGTACAATATTAATGACCTACCCATTCTACGTAGTAAAGAATCAATGACTTCTTCATTCTTTCATCATCACATTATTCTTCCAGATTCCAAAGTTGTAGTATACTTAGCTTCGATATCCTATTTTAAATTTTATTATTTCATAAGTATTCCCGTGTCTTTCTATCTTTGTTCTCTTTCCTTCCATTTTCGATACTTTTTCATTTCTTTGGCATAACTATCTTTTCCCGTGGTTTTAATTAATTTTAATTTATTTTGAATAATTATACTTTCCAGTGTACACATTTTAGTTAAAACATGTTCCACGGTAACTTTTGTTAATTGAATATATTAATAGATATCATAATATTTGTATACTTCTCTCCACTCCCAATGTATGCATACATTTACTATAGCTTAAAGGAAATAGTTTGAATGGTATTAAATATTTATTCGTCTTTAAATTATTTTCAATTCAAACTTATTGTATCTTTGAAAATCTACTTTGAAATCCCATAAATTTTGTTTTTATTTCATAAATAAATTAAAATTAGTTTCATCTCTCCCTTATCATAGCTTATAAAATAGGGTTACGAATCTTTTTTAAAAAAAAAAAATCTTCCTTACACAAAGATACTGTAATAAGTTTCATTTCATTTTTACTATATTTTAAGAAAAGTACTTAATAAAAAATATTTATTATTTATCTAAATAAATATAATGAGTTTTATTTAAAATTTATTATTTTTTAAAATAATTATAGTATATATATATATATATATATATATATATATATATATATATATATATATATATATATATATATTCCTTGCCCTCTATTGTCATATATAGCTATATGATCAATTGAGCCCCTTACACTCCCTATCCTAAAATAGGCTAAATGAAAAAGTAAAATCAAAACTAAGCCACTTCAAATAGTTTCATTGCTCCAGCCCATAATACAATTAATCCAGCATGAGCCAAGTGAACAGTTGAATTTAGTTTCATTTTATATTTACAGTAAACAAATTTAATAGACAAATAAAATTATTATATTTACTTGAAAAATTAAAGTTCAGGGGTTTTCGTTAAACAAATTCGGCAAAGCTCTCATCAAATACGTCGTTCTGGAGAATGTCCAGATACTTCATCTTCTTTACTTCAAACATAGCTACATTGATGTACTTTTACGCTTTTAATGGCCATAATCACATATTTATAAAGATTTGAGAAGCTACCATATATATGAACTCTCTGTTGTCCGGTTTTCTTGATAGAAATTTTGAATCAACTTCTTGTGGAGTTACCACAATTTATGATCTAGTGCTCAACTCTGTAATGTCGCTGATAATCAATTGGCTAAAATATAGTTATATTTGGACCAACTTTGCAAAGAAAAAGATATTTCTGATAATAATTTACTTCTGAATTAACTGATATGATCACATTTACCTTTAATTTTACTGGCACAAAATTTATTAATTTGCATAGCATTATTCGTAGGCACCCAACGTTGAACCCTACCAAACAAACTAAGTTGCTCATTTAAAATACAATAACAAACTTCACAATTTTTCTGGAAAAAGCAATTGAAAATTATATTTTAGTAAATTTATTAAGAAAAAGTGATGTCATAATATGAAATATAAATTTATCTTCGAGAGTGGCAGCCCAACTAAAAATACCCTTTCTTTTCTCTTTTTTTTTTTTTTTCCTGTTGTTTTGTTGTAAGATGGAAATGTAAATTTCTCCTATTTACAATTTTAGTTTTAGTTTAATAACTTTCAGTTACTATTTTCCTTCCATATAATTGTCAAATTTCAATAGAATCTTAGGATATTTTATTCATGCTTATCAGCATTTTATTACACCTTTGATGACAAAGGGTATGAAAAGGAATGCATAAGTGCATCGCCCTTACTCCTCTTGCACCTTTGATGAAAAAGGCATAACTGCATTGCAATTACTCACTTATCTAGGGAATGCCATTTTATCGTGTTTCATAAGGCTAATCATAGGATGTGTATCTCTTAACTTATAAAGGAAGGTCCTTCAACTGAATAGATGTGAAAAAAATAAATGAAACAAATTATAAAAATTAATGAGGGAATAGAAACAAACAAAGAAATGATGAGTGGACAGTCGAGATGTTTCCCAAGAAACAAAAATTGCATGACCAATCGTTGAATAGAGTGTAAAAAATAAAGAAACCATGTCCAGAGTTCAAATACACCCAGGAAAATCAATTAAACCTACTAAGCTAAACCTCAGAGGACAAAGATCAAGCAAAAAGACCACATAACATCCTTCTTCTCAATCCAACGTGTTTCAGAAATGCAGCATAGTAACACCTATTGGGAAGAAACACTGGAGCAATACCTTGACATCTCCCGCCTGGATGATAGTTTTGTTTGATGGACTGATTTGCAGATCTACAGAGACCCTATCCATTGGTGTTGAAGTACGATGTAATCTAGGTCCTTCCGACTTCCGTTTCTTCAAGACTTCCCATTTGAGTGAAGCCACACTAAACATAGCAACGTTATCTATATCTTTAACCAGCAGGAATTTCAAGAGGTATGCAGGGGTTTTTATTTTGTCGAGGATGATATTAGGGAAGTCATCTATCTAAAAATCATATTTTAAGCGCAAGTATATAAAAAAATATTTTTTCTATATTTTTAAGTGCTATGGGAGCTCACTTATGAAGGGATATCCATTTTTTTTCAAAAAAAAAAAAATTAATTACCGTATGGCCGATCAAATGATGTGTATGGGTTGAATTATGAACGACCGAACTTGAAGTGGATAGACAGCGAAATTATGAAGGCCATATGTAGAATAGATAATATTAAAATATTCCAATAAAAGTTAAAATTGTTTATCATAAAATAAACATCCGTAATAAATAGATGAATAAATTTATGAAAAATATAAAATAAGATATTATAAATTTATCCAATTACGTATTTATCTCTTTATATTAAGATTATTGGCCTATATTCATTAGTATAAAAATAACTTTCATTCATAATGTCTCGTCTACTAGCTATATATATTTTTATAGAGATACAACAGGAAGGTAGGATTAAAGTTAAGGTTTATATAGATAAGAGAGGAGGGTATGCTTAAAGTTAAGGTTTTGAAAAGTTATTCTAAATAGAATAAAACAAATCTATTATTAACATAATTCAAATAAATATTTATTTTATTGATAATATTATGTAATAAATGAGTAGTAGATAAGTATGTACTATTTAGTGCCTACCCACAAATTAAAAATGAATATTATAAGTGCAGTCTTAGATCATAAAATAATGTATGAGTAATTAAACAAATTAATATCTCCTCTGAAAATGTAATTTAATGAATAAAATGATAGAGGAATTACTAAAATATCCCTTTGACGATATCTTCCATCACTCTTAAAAAAATCCTAAACAAAACAAATTGAGCCTCAAACAAGGGTTTCATGAAGATTTATGAAACCTTATCATGCATTTGATGAAACTTTACATCAATAACATTTTCATGTATCAAACTACGAATATAATTTGTGCAAGTCTCAATGTTTTTTGTGTTCTTTCACTATTACATTGTGAAAATTTTGGATAACACTATTATTATCAAATGAAAGAGGTGGTTGTTGGGTTTGTTTAAATCTGAATTTCAAAACCAAGCGCTAAACCCAAACAGACTCATAGCTAGAAGTGAAAGCTCCATAATACTCGACTTCGTTATTAGAAAAATCAATATTAGTCTACTTCTTATAAAACTAAGTCATGGGACCTATGCCAAGATGATAGATACATCATGTGGTTAACTTACAATCTTCAGGATCTCCTTCCCAATCACTACTTGTATAGTTGACAAAATAAATTCTCCCATTAAAACGGTAACAAAAAATTGAATATTCTCCTCCTAAATTTTATTCAATCCCATATTTATTAGTATAACTAATATACCTTTGTATTTTTGAGATTTCCAATAGATTTCATTGGGGTCTTGATAATAACAGGATACCAAGTTCATAGTAAATGAAAGACTAAAATGAGTATGACTAAAGTACAAAACAATTCATGTCAATTTACTATAGGGTGTACCTTCAATTAAAGTAAAAGAAAACATGACAAAAAAAGGAATCGAAATTGATAAAGAATCATTACAAACTTGCAGTCTTTCATGTTGAAGTAATTGAGCATGTATTGAGCATACTTGGACTGATTAATAAATAATTATGTCTCACACTATAAAATATGAATACCAAAGAAACAATACAATATTTACAATTTATTAATTTTAAAATACTTCATTATCTAAGATTTAAAAACATTAATCTACTTGGTAGAACTCCCTATAATGGTTACTTCATTGACATAGAGGACTAAAGTCAAGAGTTTCCTATTATTCATGTACAATGTGGATTAAAATGTATTATGTGTAAATCCTTTATTTAATAATAATATATTGATATTTTCCACTAATCTATACAAACCTATTCAAACTATACACCAACCTTTTAAATCTACACATAAAGTTAGAATTATCACTACTTAAAAACCCAGGAGGTTAGGAATGTAGATTTATTCCTAAAATTCTCCTATGAGATAAGTCACTTTTGGCCATCCATCTCATGGACTGGCCATCCATGCGTTACATCCAATAAGAGTACCACCATGATGGAATTCATCTTGGCAGCTGGAAAAAATATTTTGCAATTTTTAACACCTTCACTTTATGGAAAATAATTCTAAAAGTTTGGTTTTGTATCTCTGAATACACCCATTTATTGCACACTTCATGTGGTCAACTAACTTTTAGCTCACTAATTATCTTGCTTCTATAAGTGTAACTATGTCCAATGTATGTTTATTCCAAAGATAAATATTTTTTCCTAACATAATTATCTACCATGTGTATGCTTAAAATCATGATGATAAGTTTTTGGATCCTATGACACTAATTGTTTTTCCAAACGTTGCATCACTGTACAAAATTTGTGATCTCATAGTTATTGGATATATTGCATTCCTTTTAATTAAATATCATTTTAAAATTTTATAGACCCATATTATTAAGGGTTTGACTAGTTTTGCAAATATGTTTTGAATGGTTTCTAACATTGGCAATGGAGGTGTTAGTTATCTTGCATATAAATCATCATGTGAACTATAGTAAATATTAGAATTTGAGTCATTTAAACTATATTTTTATTCATAATATAATTTTAAATCTATGTTCAACTTGACATAAATTAATCAATGAGGAGTTGTAGTATATATTTTGAAGTGAAATTTTTAGATACTTCATCAAATAACATCTTTATACTAAATCACTTTAGTGGTGCATAGAACAAGAAGAAGATATGCCTTCACATATTAATAGTAGACAAAAAATACAAGGTTAAACTTTATTTTTCATTATTTTTTTCTTTTGATCTCTAAGTTTCCCCAATGCCTTCTATCCAAAAACTCTAAAATTATAAACATTAGTCGTAACACTAAACCAATTTTCTTTGGGAGTCATATTTTACATTGTATCATAAGGAGTGCAATTTTAGGTTTATGTTGGACATTGAATTGACTCTACTCAAGATTATAGAAGAAAATATTTGGAATGTACCATGCACTTGGACAATTCCCTTAATATGTGTTTTCTTCTCTTGAAGACACCATTTTATGAGGGGAGTAGAGTAATGTGTGTTGAAGTTAAACATTTACCTCTTCACATAAGTAAATCATTTGATTTTTGACAAAATATTCCCCAAAATCTATTCTGAGATGGCACATTTTTATATTTTAGAGGTTCTATAAAAAGTTCCTTAAAAAATTTTAAGTAATCAAAGGCTTCACTTTTCTTTCTCAAAACTTACACGCAAATTATACAAGAATGAATGTAAGAACATATTTATGTTTCTAAATATAAATATTAAGAAATGTTTTGATATCACTTTTCATTAATTATTTATCTTTGGGAAATGGAACCCTATGTTATTTTCAAAGTGTACAACCTTGAAAAACATTAGATTTTAAATAAGCTTATGACAATCCAATAACAATAATATGCTTACTATTATCTTGGAATGAGCGATAGTTGATATGACTAAAACATTCATACCAATGTTTACTCAAGTCATTAGCATGTTCAATAATGATTTGTAATGTTTGAGTGAACACACAAAGTTGTAGAACTCGTATTATCATACTTTATTATAATCCTTGTGAGTGGTTACAATAATGGATTGTTCTTTGATATTTATCATGGAATCATTGGTAAGTGTAAACTTAATAGTTTTAAATTATTTTAAATATGTGACATATTATATATGGATATTTTAGACAATTGTGGAATTTAGAAAATTTTGTAAAATAAAACAATCTCGATCTCAATTGTCCCTTATCCATCAACAACTAGAGAACTAGATTTTCCCACAAATGATTTAGATGTGTGACATTGGTAAATAATTTTAAGTAATGATCCATCATGCACCATATGTTGAGATGATCTTTAATCCATAATCCCTTTAGATAAATGTGATTCTCTTATTGTAGAAAGTGTTTATTATGTCTTAGCAAAAGCATCTATATTTTTTCATATCTATTTCTATGTAAGTCATTTTATTCAAATGGCGATGTTCAACATGGCCTAGTTTCGTATATGAAATTCAACACTCTTTTTTAATAACTATATTTACTTTCCCAAAATTGGTTTATTTCCCTTAGTATTGGGCTTTTATTTCCATATTTTAGGGCCATTTCCTTTGACATAGTTGAATTTTGACCTCATGTTAGTATCATTGATCACTAATGTCTATTGATTAACACCTTCAAGATGAATTTCGTCAATAAATTTTTTTTTCCTATTATCTCTAAATTTTCTCATAGAACCTGTCAAAATTCTATGACACATGAAAATCCCATAAATTCCTAATGTCTATAGTATTTAAAACAAAAAATGAATAAATATGACCTAATTTAGACAAAATAGGCACAATGATATTTTCACCAGTCCCAATAAGCATAAGCCTTATGTGCTTGACTTCAGTGATGATGCTCTCAATGCAAGGATGATTGTCGATAATAACAATAATAAGCTCAGTTTTTTAGTTTTCATGTCCTCATATTATTATGATTTCTAAAAAAAATCCCAAATTTTGTCCAAACTCTTTAAATTTCTTGTATACCCTCAAAATGAATCTTTAATTCAAAGAGATTTTTACTAACCAAGCATGTCACTAGCTTCATCAAAATGTTTTAGTCATATTTATCATTTTATAAGGGCAAAAGGTGTAGTTGTGTCATTCATTGCATTGTAGTAAATGATCTTCATAAGGAGCACATCAATAATTTATTATTTCTAGATGGAGTAGATGGAACTTGAGAGAGTTATTTTTTTATGTTATCCCTAGCACAAAAACTTAAGGGCCAAAAATAAGCCCCAAAAAAATTATATACAATTTTGTTTTCCATAAATAAATGTTAAAATTTTCATCTGATAATAAAATATTAAATGTCCAATTATCCTATGGGAAAACTAAAAAAATGAAAATTTATTTATGAAACTGTAGGTGAATAAAAATTATGTGCAATTGTTTTCTAAAATGTCAAATTACACATTAAAATTATTGTGTATATGATAAAATAAAAATGGTGCAGTCACACTATGGACCATAAAAAATATATACTTTTCTAAAATCACACATAAAGGTTGATCTGATGCCTTCCCATGACTCATTTTTATAAATCTATTTTCTACAAAAAGACACCATCTGCTCTATCCTTTCATTATATTTATATGAAACTAATTCTCCCTATAAATTTTAGGCATAGAAATTCATATATAATTTTATAAAACATAAAACCCCTATTCACTTTACTAAAAAACAAAATACCAACTAAGGATATTCAAAGTATATCTAAATAGTGAATACTATAATTGTGTCTTAATAAGGAATATTGTGATTAACTTTTAATATATAATGCAATAAAAATGTATATATACAAAATATATATAGATTTATTTTTGAAAATGCTGAATTGAAGTTTTGTATGATATGTAGGCTCTCTAATATATTAATCTATAATTATAAATAATCAATAGACCCAAAACATAATAACTACATAGATTTACACCATTTCATAGCTATGATATCCCATATTTGAGGTACACGGGATTAAATTCTTGGGACTAAACACTGATCATTGCACAACATAATAAAATAGTTGAGATGCTTCCTATTAGAAAATAGATTAAAATTTATGCACTTCCTATGTAATGTCAGGTAAATCAAATTTAAAATTTGTATACATTATTGTTTGATGGTTTGAGTAAGGGTGTAATACCCATTACACTATGGAATAGGGGAAATGATAATTTTTTTACCTATAACATTAAATTTGGGGAGTTTTACAACTGTGAAAAAATAGTTCTAACCTAGGGAGTTTATATGAAATAACTTTGCTTCAACCCTTAGTAGCTTGCTTTTCTTATTAAATTATTATGAGCCAAAATACATAAGGGAAAGGGGAGGATAATATTTTTTATCTAAATTGAGACACTATATCAAAGATTGAAATATTAAATACAAAAACATAAAGCGATGAAGAAAATAATGGATATGAAAACTCCAAAAAAATTGAATGTGCAAAAAAATTAAAAAATATAGATCTAAATTTTAAACTTGCGTCTAAAATGTGCTGAAGCTTATATATCTCTGAACCATATTAAAATATCTAGATACTATCAATAATCATGTTAATTATCATATTAAAATTACTCATAATAAATGTATAAATAAATCTAAGAAAGTTTTAAAATAACATAACAAAAACTTATCCAAGTAGCATAAATATCTCTTTCAATTACAAGAATTAGCTTAAATATTCTAGTATCCCTATATATTTCATATAAATAAGAGAGACTAGCATTAGGGTTGGGGTTTTGGAGAGTAGTTACACTTAGACTAAGACAACTTTATTGTTTGGATTAATATAAACCCACCTTTAAACTAATTTGGAATTTATCCATAACACATCAAAAGGTCAAGGTCACCCTAGCTTAAAAATGATTAGAAAGAGAGAGGCACAACTCACCAATAAAACAAAAGGACCAAACCAAAGGAAGCAATAAAAACAAAAAAAGAGTAACTACTTTTGTCTGGTGTGGGAACTAGCCAGTTTTAGCTAAACTGAAAACCAACCTAGACTAAGTAAATAAAGAGGCCTAGGTCTCACGAATAACTATTGAGGTTCCCAAAGAACCCAAAACCAATAAAGATGACACCAACATCTTCCCTAGGCATAAGGAGGACTATGTCCTTAAATAGATTTATCAAATGAGGAAGGACCCCCTCAAGGAGCCATGGTATAGTTAGGAATAGGATTCTAGGTGGAATCCTTAACCAAAGAAACTTCTAAGAAGGCACTCACAAAAGAGAAAACTAATTTTTGGGGTCCCTAGAGAACCCAAATTGAGCACAGAGAACCAAATAGAGAGTCATACAACTAACCTCCCTTTATGGAGAATGTTGTCAAAGAGGAACAACTATCCTAGGCATAAAGGAAATCCCAGGTCTCTAAAAGGAGATACAACAATATTATAGAGTAAGTATAGGATAAAAAGTCCTTAGAAGATGCAATAAAACCATCAAAACTCATCCTAAAATAGAGCAACATGTAATTTTAAATGGTGCAAGAACTAACTAGTTTTAACTAGATCAAAAATTAATCTAGACTAATGGAGAAAGAGACCCACTTCTCAAAAAGAACCATCAAGGTCCCCAAAGGACCCAAACTAAAAAAAGATGAAACCAACATCCACCCTAGCCACAAGAAGGCCTAAATCCCTAAAAGCAAGACAGGGAAAAAGATTCTAATTTTTTCATTAGAAAACCCAGCCCCTAAGACCAAGGCTTTTTTACTCTTAAGCTTTTAAAAAATCTAACCAAAGGATGATTCCAAGCTTATCTTATACCTAACTAGATCATATATTAAACCCCTCAATATCAAACAGTCCATGTATAACTTTGCAATAACCTACCTGAAACAGAGCATACTTGGGTCCAACTTACGGGCACATCTTGGCTCAGCTTACCACCTCCATAAAATGAAATAAGATGAATAGAAAAAAATCATTTCTCCCTCACCATACTTCCAAAAACTCAACCATTTTCTAGTAATATAAATTTCAATAAAATTGTCTACCATTCAAGTGTGTAGATTAAATGAAAACAAATCCATACTTCTCTTGTGATTAATGCTCTTAAGATTAAAGATAAAAATATTGTAGGTAAAAAACTATGGAACTTTCGACCTTTAATGCCAACATAGATAACTTCCATATCTAGCGCCAAATTGTCCATGAAGCGATAAGGAAGGAACTTGATTTTCACCAACCCCCTAGATAGGTCTCTCAAAGAAATAGTTAAAAATACAAAATTGGATGGCTCTATAGACCAAAGAACAAAGGGGTGACTCACTGACGCCTATTTCATAACAAGAGAGTCAATGCCATCTTACACAGATAGGCCAGACCCTCCTTCATCCCAAAATAAATGATAGAACCCGTGCATCCTATGGATAAGATCATCCAACATAAGGATGTTGGCGATGATGAATGAGATATCTTCCATAGAGGGTGCCATCAAAGTAATGGATTTGCCAAGACATATTGAATGAAAACAAATCCATTTGATCAAAATTTCACTTTTCATCACCTTTACCTATATCAGGGTATGGATCATCCTCATTTTCCCCTTAACTTGACCTCTTTGCAAGTTCTTACCTAGCTGAAGATTTGAAAATGCTTCTACTTCCCGTCCATAAATGTTCTGATACAAATCCTAAGACAACTTTATTATTAGCATAAGTCAATTAATTATTTATTGAAGTGATAATATTATTTAATAATAGATTATGGATAATTATATGCCAAATTAATATTTATTTATAAATTACAAATAAATATTATAAATTTATAATGAAATTTATAATAAAAGTTTGAAAATTAAATAATAAAATAAATAAACAAATAAAATTAAAAGTGTTAAATTATCTCATATAAATTATAGGTAATAGGAATTTATATCTTTTTTAAAAAGAATATATGAATAATGAAAGTTTATAATAAAAGTTATAAAAAAAGATTTACATGAAAATTAAAAGTTTTAAATTATATTTTTTTATGGAATATATATACATACATATGTATAAATAATATAAGTATAATAAAAAAATAAAAAATAAATAAATAAAATTTAATGTTTTAAATTATATCATCAAAATTATAGGTAATAAGAATTTATAGAAAACATGTACGATCTCAATGCAAGTTTATATAGTTTCTAAGAGTTTAGAATAGTAAAAAGTCTCAAACATTTAAATGATGGCTTAAAATGTAAATTTATAATTGATTAAATATTTAAAATTAAATTATAAAAAAATGGATAATTAGGGGGAGAGGTTATAAGAGATTAAACATAAAAGGTTTAAAATTGATATTGGAGGTGAAATTATGATACACATTTTAAAATTTATTTTTTTGCGCTTTTTATCAGGGGATGAATCAATTCTCTCTGGGTCTCAATAAGCTCAATAAGGGATAGGACCTCTAGTGCTCTCTTCAGACTTGGTGAATCCATTTGGATCATGTGTAGCATCCTAGCCTAGATCCCAATGATGGGATTTACCTTATTAATGGAGAAGAGCCAAGGGCTCCGCACACCAAATTATCTATCAATCTCAATAACTTATTATTCTAGTATAAAACATTACAATATATAGGACATGATTCTCTTAAAAAATAGGAGATAAAACTAAATTTATCTTAACTCTATGTGACTTAAATAAATCACTTTTATTTCTTCAATCGTATTAGTTTATTTTATTTTCAAATGTTAGGACTAATTTTCAATATTTCCCCCCTTTAATTCTAACATACACTTAAAATTGTCCCCTTGAATGTGAAGATCAAGTTCACCCGAAAATATACATCCATTACAGAAATTATTAAACTAACAATCTTTATTGAAAAAAATATCTTTGAAGATAAACTTATTTGAAACTTTCCATCAAACGACACTTTTTAAAATGACACATTTTTTTTTTTAAAAAACTAAAAACTAAAAATAACTCCAAAGTTAAGATTAAAAAATGACTCATAATTTTATTTTATTGATTTTACATTTTTGACAATTAAAAAATTAATTAATTAAATTAAAACATAAAACTAAATATTAAGTAAAAAAATTAAACTAAATACTAAAATCACAAGTTTATAAAAATAAACAAATATCTAAAATTAAACGATGCCTAACAACTTAAAATATAAATCTGAAAACAAAACCAAATCAAATTTCATCATAAAATAAAACCTAAACCACGATTAGAAAATAAAAATTAAAAGTAAACTAACTTAAAAATACTAAACAAGAACAAAACGTTAAATCAAACAAAACGTAACACATAAAACTAAAACTTCAAAAACTTAAATTCCAATAAAACTAAAACCGTAATAATCTTAAACTAATATAAAAACAAAACAAAAAACTACGGACTCGAACTTAAAAAAACCAAAATTAGAAAAGAAGCCCTGAAAAACAGACTTAAAAATATACATGCCATAAATGTTGCCGCTGTGTGGAGGAGAGAGGCCGAGGATGGGGGTACGGTCGTTGAAACAGGTCCATGGAGAGCTCCGTGTGAATTTCAATCCCAAGCTGGAGCATCTAAATGCTTAATTAAGTCTTTCGAGTCTTTACTCCAAAACTGTATACGAAGGCTAATCTTAATGGCAGCGATGAGATCCATCAGGAACATGCAATACATTTGTCGAGACCATGAAGACCAGATCCGTGACTGTGATAACTCGAGAGGGTACAGGATGCAAACGGAGAACCAAATAAGAACAGGTTCGATGTTATATGAGTAGATTATCGTGGGCTTTAATAAATATACCCAATTTATATATTATGCATGCAGCTTGCTGACGCAATATAATTATGATTTGGAGATGGAGCAACAGGTATGCAACCGAAAGAATCAGAGGTTGAATCGAGATGAGACAGGTCGTGTCACCGAGGGAAAAGTAGAACCACGACGGATGGGAGAAACTCTGAGTTGCCGAGATATGATGGTGATCGGGACGTGTGGATCTTCAATCGATAGAAGCTGAGGCAACACAGAAGCTGAATCATCACTTGAAGTGGATCTGAGACATAGCACTGAGCAAGTAGATGAAACCTTTGATGCAAAAAATTTGTATGGCCTACTTCACCAATATACTTGTATGCCCTGATCCAAAACATATGCAATATAAATTTGCACAAAGTAAACTAAATCACAGCAAAATATGAAACTATATATTCATTTACAGAATTGATTTATCATCAGAGGATTAATATTGGAAATTACAGATTATCTGCATTGCCATTCCAAAATCAAGCATGATGAAAACCCTGTCTAATGAAAGAGCGTTCGCACATGGTTTGCACTACTTAGCTCTATGAGAAACAATGCCTAAATTTACAGAGAGGTCCAAGATACAACTTGCTCAAATACCACTGATAGGATTTACCCCATTAACACAGAAGATATTATTCCAATGTAAAATATTACAATATATAGGACATCAATCTCCTAAAAAAATAGGAGATAAAACTAATCCTATTCTAACTCTACGTGGTTTGAATAAATCACTTTTATTAATTCAATCATGAGGACCAATTCCCAACAACCAAGTTATCTTATTTGTTGTGGTGTTTAATTTATCATGGAATTCCTTTAGGTGGGAGGCTACTCCACCTCTACATTCCCCAGCCCTTTTATCTGGCTCATAAACAATCAAAATCTCTTAAACATCTATTTTGGTTTTGTCCTAAAGCTTAGTCTACCTGGGAATGGATTCATTCATTATTCTAGCCTTATCACCCTAATCCTTTCTCTTGGTGTTAGGTACATTTTGGTGATTTTTCTAATAGGCCAACCTCTATTGTTTTTTATGGTAATATCATCCTCTTTCAGTGTTGGAAAGCTAGGAATAATGTTATTTTTAATCATGAGGTCTGTGAAATTTCATTTTCTATTAATGAAAAGGTTATTGTTATTTTGTTGGTTTACTTGTACAATCAAGTCCAAGTTTAGAACATATTTTGATATCTCTACCACTTGCACGAGCTCATCAACCACTAAGGATTGCCCTTTACACTATGAGAAGAATTCTGCTAGATGACCTACCCTATGGTTCACCATCACCTCTTCCTAAGAGCTATACAAGTATAATCTGATTCTGAAGTAGGGACTTGTTTTCTCCTAGACCTCCCCTAGGGTGGTTACAGTTATCATGGGAAGTCTGATGTTGGTCCTTCACAATGATATCTAGCAAGAACTCTTCTTCCTACACAGTGCATTAATGGTTGGCCTATCACTATTCATGATGACCCCCTCCATGATTGGAATGCACTGGAGATTATTGATGTGGAATCACCTTCTTAATCAATGCTTCCCAAGTATTATCATTTACCTCTGCCTCATAGGGCATTGTTTTGTGCTTATTTTTCTACAATATGATTATTTTTAGTTGACCAACGGATTTTGTTTTCTTAAGTTGAATTTTGTCCTTAGACATGGAGTTTGAGCCATGATTTGTCCATCTATATTACTTTCTAACCTTCTAGAATTATATTATTTTATTTAATATAATATTAAATATTTGAATAGTAAAAAAATTAAAAATATGTTGTAGAATAATTATTTCAAATTATACTATAAAAAATATTGGTAATATAAATTTACAATTTATTTTTATAGAATTAAAATCGTTGGGGATTTAAGTGACGATTAAAAGTTATAATTTTTTAAAAATACATTATAAAAAATATAGGTAAGAGGAAGAGAAAGGAAAACCTAAGAAATCGAAGTGATGATAAAAAACCTAAAATTATCTTAGAACAAATTGTTTAAATTATATTATAAAAATATGGGTAACAAGGAGAAAAAAATATTAATAAATTTAAATGAAGATTAAAAGTTTAAAATCAAATAAAAATATATATTTTTAAATTATATTAGAAAAATATGGGTAATATAAAAAATTTAAGTGATGGTTAAAAGTTCAAAACTATATTATAATTTTTTTCATGTTTTAAACTATACTAGAATAAATTTTTCAAATTATAATATAAAAAATGTGCCGTGATGTGAAATATTTAACTGATAATTAAAAGTTTGAAATTATATTTGAATATTTTTTAAAAATATATATCATAAAAATATATATTTAATACAAATTAAAAATATATATAGAATGTATGATTGTAATCATCAACGATTATTTAAGTGATGATTAAAAGTTTATAATTATATTTAACTAGCATACACATTTTATATTAATCTATGTTAAATATTTTGAGAAATATTATCCTAGAGGTGCTTATATTTTGATTAAATCAAATATTATAATGAATAATTTTTGAAGGCTTTTCTTTAAAAATAGTCCTCATGAATTATAAGTTCTATTTCACATTATCATATTCATGGAGAGATGCATAAACTAAGTGTGTGTCCCAAAATAATTATCTCGATAGTGTATCATATGTATGCACTTGGATCATGGTTTTAACAAGTCACATATTCCATTGGTAATAAAGCTGGAAAAGACATGTCTAATAATTTTTTTGTCACATATTCATTTATTAAAAATGTAACAATTTTTGACTAAGTCATTAGTTCGTCAAGATTTAATATCATATTGTTTACCTAATCACAAATCAAATTCATCTATCTTGGGAGATTGGGAGATTTATTTGGCCATAGATGATGTGTGATCTATAAAATTTCCTTCCACTTGTCTCATGTATTGGACCTGAAATAACATATTCATCTAATTATACATTAAATTTTGTGTAGATAGAGTTCAATTGTCTAGAGACATTTGTAGTCATATTGGGTGAGAGATATTATTGTTTTATTTCATAAATATTCACATCCCTATAGAAATTTTTTTGTTCAATATTATATTTTTACGTATTATATACTCGATCTTTATTTAAAATATAGTTTTAAGTAGTTCCACATTGTTGTTTTATTTATACTATAATAATTAGAATATCTAAAATATGTTGTGCTAAAACTTTTTCAATCTTACTGAATTCTTGTGAAAAAAATTTATATGCCATTTGTATTTGTATATCCCTCTAATTGCATGAGTTAATTGTATAATTAGATTCAAACAAAATATTAACATCTCTTCCAATTGGGTCAAGTTTGCTAGTTAATTTGGTTGGGATGTAGTATACATGTTATTAGCTTCAAAAGATAATGAACCCAAATACTATCAAAACAAGAAAATATCCATATGCAAAGCTTCTGAAATAACAAGATGTATTGATTTAGATTAAATTATTAAAATAATTACAAACCATGCATAAATAATCTTCAACTTAAAATTGGAGTTGATATGCAAAAATTTAGAACTCAGAATTGTGAAGAAAATCAATGACAAGGCTTTTAAGGTGAGTTTACCACATAATTTTGATATGTCTTTAGTATTAAATGTTTGATATTTATATGAATTTTATAAAGATGATAGTGAAGGTGAAGAAGATGAATAAGTACATTGGAAGGAATAGGTATCGAATAAAAAGAAAGAAAAGATAGTGAAGGTTCGAAATAAAAATATAGTAAACACAAGGCAAGGAAGTTATGATAGGTGTTTGGTATAGTGGGAAGGATTACAATAAGAAGATAACAATTAGATTATAGAATGGGAGCTAAACAAGATTGATAGTAACTAATAGTGGTAGTAAAATTAGAGCAACTTGCAAGAAATGATTTGTTTTGAACTAGAGGAGAATGATGCAGAAAAGAAGGTTGAATTTACAGAGGCCAAAACTTTTCATCCATACTTCTGTTTGGACCCATCTTCACACCAAAATCACCATCTCAAATTTTGGTGTATTTATAACCTGTTCTTTCCATTTATGTACATTTTCAATAATTTTTAGAGGTCATATGTGACCATTTAAAGGTCTAAAATTGTAGTTTAATATTAGTTTTGGTATTTTTCTAATTTAAAAATTTGTCTATTTTTGTGACCAAACATGGACTTGAATTTATATTTGTCTGATAGGTTAATTTTAGTGTCTAGTTTTATTTTTGAGATTTTTAGAGTTGCGTGTGCATGCATTCAAAACTTATTAAAAATAGTAGGGGAAAAAACTAGAAGTTTGAGTTTTATTATTTTTAGGAGTTATAATTTTTTGCATGTCAACTCCAATTTTGAGTTGAGTCTTATTTATGCATGTTTTGTAACTATTTGATTCATTTAATATGAATCAATACATGTTATTATTTCAGAAGCTTTACTTATTAGTATTTTCTTGTCTTGATAGTATTTGGGTTATTAGAAAATTTATGTCCACTTTTCTCTTGTTGACATCTATTACAAAAAGGCCATTCAAGATCTTGATGAAGAATAATTCCAAGATAAAACCCCTGATAGGTATAACATGTGTGGAGAATCAAGCTTTTCTAACTCATGTCGAGATAATAACTATATAGTATTGAAATTTATCTCAACATTTCCACTGATATGGGGATTTATTTATTTATGATTTATTTGAGACCCTTGCATTTAACCTTGACTTCACGGTCATGTGGTATTATTTTTAATGACAATTCACCATTTTTTAAATTTTTCTAATTTATTTTTGTAGTAGTTACTTCTATTGGACTTTACATATGCCCACCAAATTCCTTATTGATGTTAACAAATTTAAACTCCATTAAATTTATTAATATTTCTTCTTAGATTTATTCGACTTTCATTTTCAACATGAAAGATGATATAGATTTTTATAAGAGCATCACATTTATATACAACATTTTTAATTATAATAAAATATAAAATCTTGATTGGTACATAAAATGTCATTTACCTATTTTAAGGATTCAAACTAAAATCATCTAACTTATAATATGAAGAGTGTGATATAAAATATTATAATAAAAAATCATTTGATAAAACACTAGGTAAATAATAGATTGAATTACACACGAAAAGTATTTAGAATTGTGGTAAATTTTACATATACCCACAAAATTTCCCATTGATGTTAACAAATTTAAACTCCATTCTATCTATTAATATTTCTTCTAAGATTTTTAGCACTTGCATTATTCCACATTCATTTTCAACAAGAAAAATGATAAGTATTTCTATAAAGGTCATCATATTTATCTACAATATTTTGAGTGTAATTAAATATTAAATCTTGATTGTTATATAATATGTCATTTACCTCTATTTACCTATTTTCGGTACTCAAACTCATATCATTTAAATTATAATACGAAGAGTGTGATATAAAATATTATAATAAAAAAATATGATAAAACACTATGTAAATAATAGTTTGAATTACATATGAAAAGTATTTAAAATTGTGGTAAATTTTAACTCTATAAATAAGGACAACTTAATTTATACATTTATTCAATTCTTAAAATCATTTTCACTATTTATCTCATTAAAAAATTTACTCATTTATTAATTCATTAATTTTTGGAATTTGTGTTTATTTAGAAAATAATTATTTCAGAAATCATTTAAGTTGTTTTATATATTATTTTTTAGGTATAAAGATAATATATAATATTATTTTTCTAATTTAAGTTTATATATTATATAATTTTTAAATTTATAAAATATATTATTTTAATAAACATATTAAAAATGATATCAAACCACATATCTTTAAAAAATAGTTTTAAAATATTAATAATTTTTATTTTAAATTTATTAAAAATACATAAATAAAAGATAACTTAAACTAAGGGAACCAAAATGATAAAATAACCCTGAATGACTGTCAATCTTAAACTTAAATATGAAAAGTAAAAAATGAGAACCAAAAAAAGAAGAGGTTATCTCCATCAATTAAATTAGAAAAACAAAATTGAAAACCATTTATCTCTTAACTTAAATATGAAAATTCCAGTTGGCATTTTCTATTAATTTATTTATTTATAGACATTAGTTTTCTGTGTCAATCACAAGTCTACAGGGAATAAATTGTTAGTAGATTCAATGAATATATGTCTTAAGTTATAACATGTCATTGAATTATATGTCATATATTAAGATATTTGACTTAGGGAAATACTATTGGAGTGCCTCATATTATATTTAAAAATCAAAATATAATACAAAAGGTTATATAGTAATGTGGTTAAATAAATCACAACCCAAATTCTTTGCTGGGTACAAAAATTAGCTCAAAAAATTAGCAAGCTACTAGTCAGAACATGACAAGAGAAACTATAAATAACCAAAAATATTTTGAAGCACAAGCCACCACTCCAGGAGGAAGAGGTGGAGGGTCATCCTTGGGAAGTGTGAACCAATCAAGCAATTCCATATCTAAGATCTTCGAAAAAGTCTAGGCATCCATAGGATAATCATATATAGTAATTAGCCAACCATTAGTGGGTTGAGAAGGAAAAAAAACACTCATCAGTGACTATTGTGCAAGACAAATATCATATTTCCCAATCCAAATTCCCCTTCTAAGAGAGCAAGGTGAGAACTGGCCCATGCTATGGTACTAGGTTCTACTTTAGTGTCTCTTTTGAGGAGGTGGTAGAGGATTATAGGGAAGGCCATCTATTGTAACTTTACTCATAGTGTATGGGGAATTCCCATAGTAGTCAAGAAGATCCCATATGTGGTAGAGGTCCAATGCCATCTTCTCTACCTAAGCTTGGATCTACAAGTAAACTAAGGAAATAACACTAACCTTTTCATTAAAAGAAAATGAGATTCCACAATCTTTATGATTAAAAATAGCATTATTCCTCGCTTTCTAAAGCTAAAATAGGAATATAGCATAAAAATTTTCTAGAGAAAAGAAATAAAAGCTAGCTAATTTGAATAGTCCCCAAAAAGAATTTATCACCAAGAAAAGGGCTCAAGAACAAAGGGTTAAAATAGGGAGTGAATCTAATTTTAAGTAGATTTAGCTTTATGACAAAATAAGAATAGATACTTGAAATATTTAAAATTATTGCAAACTAGATAGAAGTTCAGGGAATGTAGATGTGGAGTAGCCTCTCACTGAGGGGGAGCCCATTATAGATTAAACACCAAAGAAAATGAGCTAATTTGGGCTCTAGAGCATGGTGCCACACACATTCTAAATGGGTGAGCCAAGTCCAGGGAGAGGATTGAAATCCCCAACATATACTGAGATTGTCAAGAGATAGGGAAAAAAGACTCATCACGTCATAAATAATGCCATGAGAGTAGGATTTGAAATGGGTATCAGTGTTCTACCTCTAAAATTTTCACCATGCCCTTAGAGGCTGATGGCCAAGCTTATGGAGTATAGCATCAGGAAGTAATTCCTGAATGCAAAGTATTGAAGGTAAGTCAACATTATTTAATTTAAATTTGGTTTTCAAATCACCTCAAGGGATCTAATCTCTAGAAGTAACTAAATCCAAGATAGTGAAAATTCTCTTATAAAATAATTGTAGTGCTTTAACACTGGGAAATTCAACTAGAGGAATAAAAGAACTAGTGAAAATAGGAGACCACCATAAACTATGATCATTAAAAGATAATCCTATAAAAAATACATCCCCTACCCACATTAATTAGGGTTTGATTGCTTCCAAATCCTTCTAAATAATTTTGACCACAAGGAACCTATAATCTTGATAGGCACATTAGTGATGAGAAGGGATTGAAATCCAATATTCTACCATCTAGATTTACCATAAAGAGAGCCCAAAGAGATATAATGGACAAAAAGGATTTTTCAAGACTCATTTCACTCAATGAGCTAAATAACCCATTTATCATAGAAGGCCGTACTTTGATGATAAGTTTCAATGATGCCCATGCCACCATTATCATGAGGAAGGTAACAAATTAGACCTGAGGAAATGATAGAGAAGTTTGTCTAGATTATCATAATATGTTTTGGAGGGGGACTAATAGGAGGAGTAGTAGACATGAGTGGATGCCAAAATCTTGGTGAAAATATGGAAATTTCCCACAAGAGAGAGGGTCTTAGTGATATAATAGTCAATATTCCTTTGAATCTTTTTGAAGACATACTACCAAATCTCAGAAGGTGAACTATCAAAAGTGAAGGGGATGCCAAAGAATTTAAATTATTCCCCCTAAATAATCCACTGCCAATTAAAATTTTTAATCCACTCAAGCATTGTTATCATGTTTTGTTAGAATCAATAAGTTTTACTCTATTGAAGGTTAGAGCTTAATTCCATAAAAATGGTATTTAGGCACTAATATATTCTATAAAAGTCGACTCTTTCTCTTCAATCATGAGAATTGTGTCATCTACAAAGTGGTCAGTAATAGGTTGAGAGGTGTGGTCAAGCAACATAATACCATGAAAAAGCTTCTACAAGGACTTTAAATCCAAAAGATAACCTAATGATTCAGTGGTAAGAACATGTATAACTAAATAAAAGGGACACCCTTATCAAATAGAATGTTGGATCTCAATCCTTAGGGTCTGATAACCATTAATAGTGAGGCAAACAAAGGCATCATAAAGTAAGGTCTTTAGAATGCTGATAAAATAGGGACCAAAGTTGAGAGCCTTGAACATGGAAATAATAAAATATGAATCGATCTTGTCATAAGCCGTTTCAAAAACCAACTTTATAAAAATAATTTGCCGCAGAGAGGAATGAACTTAGGTCATGCCCTCAAAAACTGTAACAAGATTTCCTAAGATATGCCTCCTTATACTAAAACCTATTTGTTATGGTCTAATAATGAAATGAAAGATTAGTTGGGCATGGTTGGTGAGGGCCTTGGTGAGGATATTGTAAGATACATTTTTCTTGGTTATCATCCTCTATCTGGTGAGAACCTCAAGAACTCCAACTTTTAGGAAAAAATTGATATTGCATTGATTGACCATGGGGCCAAGAGACTAATTTTGTATGGCTACTTTGTATACATGTAATGAGTCAAGGTTGGTGAACTCCTAAGTTGATTTTTAAAACTCATAAGGGAAGCCATCAAGTTTGGGGGTTTTATCTTTTCTCATATAGTTCAAATACTTGACAAACTCCCATATGGTGAGTGGGGCATCATATAGATGTTAATCTACAGGCTTAAACTTGCAAGAAATCACTTAGAGACAATTTTGAAGAGTATGGGACCATTTAGACATAAATGGTGAAGAGTGAAAAACTTTCTTGTAACTCTCTATAAAATTCAAGAGATATCAGCTTGGGAGGTAAGCTGGGATTGAGCCATTTGGATGGATTTAATTTTCTCATGAGCCTGATTGGATTTTAGTGCTTTGAAGAACTCCTTGGAGGCTTTGTCCCTAATTTTGAGCTAATGTAGCTGATCACAGAGATGGGATCCTCTAGTTGCACGACTATCTACCACCTTGAGGTGGTGTTTGAGAGAGGTAGCTAGCCTTTGAAGTTATATATTTAAAGGATTAGTTTTGAGGGAGGTAAAAACCCATTTGAGTTATTGGAGCATAACCTCCTCTAAATGCTTGTGAATTTGGGAAACATGTTTGTCATGGTGGTAGTGGAAGGAAATGGTGCAAAAAATGACCTCATTCTATAACTTAATCCAGTTAGTGATGTATGGGGCTTGTGAGGCCATATCCCATATTTAATGGATGATTTGGATGGTGCCAACATGAATCAACACAAAAGTATTCAAGAAAAACTGATTACATAACACCTTGTATTGCCCAGACATCCATTCCAATTTATAGGGGATGGGCAAGTGGCAAGAAAAAATAATATCCAAGTGGACCTTGACATGCTGGCCATCAATGGTAGAAAATAGAAAAATATTCTTCTCTAATAGCATAAAACAATCTAATGATTTGAGCACATGGTGATCCCCAGTTTGGTAGTTGGAATATGTAAACCAAGACATCTGAGTAAATGTTTGACACCAAAGGAGAGATTCTACCAACCGCCATTTATTTTTGAAATGGTAACAAAACTCATGCTCTCTAACACATCAATCCATGGGGAGGGCCCTAGATTTTCCCTGGGGGTATTCAATCATATTAAATTCTTCACACACAAGCCATGTTATAGGAGTTAATTTATCTACCAATGATTAATAGAGCAAGTAACGATCAGGTTCATCATTTAGAATATATACTTGATGATTCCAAAAGGACAGCCATCAACATCAAGAATTATTTAGATTGTCTTATGTGACAGATCCTACCCCATGGAAATGATGCTAGAGGATAATTTAGGAGTAACTAATATACATGTTCCACCACATCCTACCTCATGTAAGGTGGTGACCAGGGTGGCATCTGTAAAAATACTTTGTAGGGTCATCTAGAGGAGAAACTAAAAAATTAAACTTTTTTATAGATAGAGAATGTTTAAAGAACCAATTTGCTGACATGTAACTCACATAGAGTATTTATAGGTAAAATCTATAATACCACTTACATCCCATCATAAAATATTCATAGGGAGCAATCATCCATTTGAAGCTCCCCTTGCCCATCCTCAAAATAAGCCAACATTATAGATCTATTGTGTTTGTGAGGTTGAGATATTATGTTCCCTGTAATGCAATCATATTCAGCATCATGCTCCTCCCAAGAAGAGTCAAAACCATCGCATGGTGGGTTGCAAGATCGATGGTAAAATGAGCCATTGGTCAATTAAACCTTAGTTAGAGGCATCCTAGAATTTTGGGAGGTTGGAAAAATAATCTGAGGGTTAGGAAGAATTGTTATGGAAGGTGCAACAAAGAGGTCCCCTAAGAGGGTGTGATAACTAGAGGAGAATCCTCCTGAGGTGGTGGATGGGATGCATTTTATGGCTTATGTCCTAACACTTCTTTAGAAGGAATTATGGTTCTAGCCATCAACTTGGACTTTTGGTTTTAACTTCTCATACTAAGGAGGTGGCTGATGAGGCTTGGGATGACCCATGCAAGGACATTATTTGATGTGGTGGTCCAAGGCATGACATTGAAAGAAAGTGTTAGGAAGGTTCCAATATACAACCTTTTATGACCACTAGGTCTTCCCAACCTAGATTTCAATGAAATCCTTTAGCTGTTTAGAGAAGTCAACCTCCACATAGATTCACTTCTTAGGGTGGGGAAGAACCACTTATTTGGTTTAATCATAACCACACATTTTATGAGAGTGATGACTTAGGTGATAAAATACCAAAGGTGGACTGACAAACCACAAATTTTAACCCAGACAAGGACATGAAAGGAAACATTATCATAAACCTTAAAATCTCAGGACCAGGGAGACAAAATCATAAGTTGATTACAAAAAAACCAAAACTTGTACTTCATGAGAATCAGCTGAGTCTCAGAGGTATCCTTAAATGTAAACAAGAAAAACACCTTTGGTAAGATTACGGATTCCATAGACATTGACCCCTAGTGGCTAGCAGTGGTTATGGAGGTAATCCTTCGAGGAGATGCAGCTAATAATGTAATCAATAATATAATAATTTTCATACCACTTGTAACATTAGTCAACAACAATATTATGACTACTTACCTATGGAAAAGAGGGAGGGGTAGAGGGATTATCTCTTCATAGACTTTCAGAATAAACTTCTAAGCTTGTTTTGATTCTATTAATTCTCTCTCGTGTGTTAGTGGATGCAGTAAAGTGCATAAAAGCCATAAATATAAGTCAAGCCCATGCAAAAGGTGGAGTTCCAAGTGGAGTTAATGTGTTATACCCCTAATAAATCTCATGAGTTTCACAATGTGACACAAGGGGGCTAAAAATGCAACCAGATAGATGCAAACCATGAAAAAATAATATAAGATCGATTTCTCCATCCTTAGTAAAACATAGCTTATGGATTTATGATATATGTTATATAATAATACATGTCAAATTTGGGATCAATGGAATTTCCCAATAAATTTATTATGGTAAGACAATGTTAGAGTATATTTCTCATGCTTGTTAGGCTTTAGCTAGTATTTTTGTCATATTGCTAGTTTTATCATATGTGAGCATTGAGAATTTATCCCAGATTGGCTAGTTAGGCTTGACTCTTATTTTTCCTTGCCTACTTAAGAAAGGGTTCTCTATTTTATTATATCATGATTTTTATATGTTTTTTTCTATATAACAATTGCTGTGTTTACAGTTGGTTTATTCTTTGTGTATATGCTGAAGCACTCATGGCTGTGGTAATGATGTGTTGGACGGCTCTTGGCTTAATAATGTTGTGAACTCTTTCATGGTATTAGAGCAGCCCTCTCACAGCCATTGCTTAGTTTAGGTTGCTCTCATTGTAATACATACATCATTATTTTATTGATTGAACCATTTTTGCAATGATTTCCATAGCCTTTTAAGCCACTTTATGCAATCAACTATTTTTTGGTGGATCTTCAGAGATTCTAACTTGTGCCATTTTATTTGGAATGCCTCAAAATTCTAGAATCACCTATCAATTTGTCAAAAATGGATACTTTTGAAAAAAAACTCATTTGCGGGAGGGGAGCAGGGGCCAAGGGGAAAGGGGGTGTAGGGCTCTGCATTACCCACATACAAATATGTACATCACATTTAATCATTATTTTTCTCAAAAAATATTGGGTTTTTAGATATCTTTAGGGGTTTTCTAAAAACATTATGGGTTATTTGCATATCTACATGTTTTGTGATATATTGTTTCATGGGCTTTGGATCAGCGGTGTACTCTTCTTGGGAGAGATAACCATAGATAGATATTAGTCATGGTGTGTGGATGGTAGAATTATAAATTTCTTTACATCTTCCTAATACTCATCATTTGGAGGCCTATTTATTTTTTTGTTTTAACAATGAAAGAGGATAATGTCACAATGGTACCCTGAGAGGAAGCATTTGAGGGGGGTGTAGTCCATTTGTATTTGGTTAAAGGGCTTGGGATTGATTCCTATCTAGAATATATTTTTCTTGATTTGCATTTCAAATTGGGTTGCAAATAGTTCATCCAGTGTAATCTATAACCCTTTCTACATCGAAGCAGACCTGCAAGTTTCGGAACTTCACACCAACAACCATAGCCATGCATGGTGATAAACTTCACCAGCATCCTATCTTCTTTGGTAGTCCAAGGGTCCTTCTTTAACCCAGCTTGTCATAACATGATTACCTCCCTAGTTTCTCCACTTGTCAATCGGCATCCTAGGGCAAACATTTAAAAAGGGGAGTCCATTTTTTATAAAGGTGTCTTTTCTATAACAACATGGTTGATTATTATTAGTGGGGAATAATACTAGTGGGAGGTAGATTTTTTAGGGTAGATATTGGTGAACTTTTGCATGGTGGTTTTGAAATTGGTCCAGTCTCTACTCATCGTTATGCATGTTGGTTGGTCATCCTCCCAAACCACCTCTTCACTCAATCAACAACTAGATGATCAACTTGTGTTTTTGACAAAATTATTTTTTGGTCAAAGTTTAAATTTTTAATAAGCTTAATTAATTTTCAATATGTCATTATCTTATTAAAATAGCTTGGACAATTGTAAAATTTTGGGTGAATATTAAGGTGGAAATTTTATTTTGAAAGGAGGGAGGAAGATTTTTATAAAGAGGTAGAGGTGGGCCCTTTATGTTGGGTAAGTGTAATTCAAGGTGAATGACATTTTACGGTGGAGATTTTTTATTGGTTTTTTATATAAAAACAATATTGTTGGGGCAGAAATTTTTTGTTAAATGAATAATCACGAAGGAAATTTTGAGCACAGCTACGAACCCTAAACCTAATTTTGATTTAAATTTGGTGGCGGTGGAGTCTGGTCCAATGGCGACATCTTCTACGGCAGATGGATCGGGTAGGTCATCGACGGCAATAGGGAAGGACGAGAAGACGACCCTGGCATCTGGTTTGAGCAGCGACCAGCGATCTCAGGTAACCCTACCTACAGTAGATGTAGCTACAACAGGGGAGACTATGTGCAACAGTTTGTGTCCATCTGTAGTTTTGAATGTCCTGATACCTATTTCTTCCCCAAATCTTGATCTGGTTGTTGCAGAAGTGAATGGTTCTCTTACAAGTGTTGTAGGTGTCCCTCCAAGGTCTGTGTTGATAGCAAGAATAGAGGGAATAGATGCTTTAACGGGCCTGATAGATGGTTTAATAAGCGTCCATTCAAAATGGGATGCTCGGCTGCCTACAGCTGAGGAATTAGACGCATCAGGGTAGACCCTACACAGAGATGCCGTGCGCTCCTCCTTTGCCAACATCATTTCCATAAAAAGTCTACGACAGCCTTTAGCCCCTACTAAAGATTTTCCCGCTCTAGATTTTGTAGAAGAGGAACTTATAGCCATTAAAAACAATGAAGAACCCCTTTCTACCTTTGTCATGATATGCTGGTTCATAGTCTTTTGGCTGACCCTACCCCAACCCCATGAATGGATTTTGAAGGAATGGCAGGGTCTAGTTATAGGTAAGATTCAAATCCGTACTTGTGCGAAAGGCATTTTGATTATGATAGTTGATAATGCTGAAGATAAACATGTTGATTTTAGTGATGAAATTCATTGGGAATGGGGACATCATTTACTTATGGCTAATCCGTGGTACCCTGATTTCAACCCCTATACTAAAATTTTCAATTTAAAGCCTATTTGGATTAAGCTTCCCAATCTACCTCTTTAATTTTGGGATCATTCTGATTTAACAACCATTGGCAATTTTGGACTGTTGATGACAAAACCTTAGAAGGGATTCATTCAACCTTTGCAATAATTTTAGCTAATGTTCATATCACTATAGACTTCTACATAAATAGAATAGAAAGTCAGAAATAGAACCTTAATGCAGCAACTAAACTATGAAGATCTTCCCTTCAGATTTTGCAAATGCTTCCAAGCTGGGCATTTGGTAAGAGATTGTCCTTCTCTTAAATTTAAAAATAAAAATTTTTGGTGGAAGGAAGGCAGTCCTGAACACACTATTGTACATGCTCTATTTAAAAGAGAAGAAAGTAACATGGCTCATGTTCTAGTTCTAGAGACATAAACCAAGCATTCAATCAGAGCAAGGGCAGAAACTAGAATTCAAATGTTTCACTTTGGCGCTGAGGACAATCTTTTAGTCGTACCACTTGAAAGAAAACTCAATTTTTTATTTTAGGAAAGGAAGAATTATCAAATGACACAATTCATATCTCCATTCCAATTCTACTGTTCTCTGACGAAGGTAGGGAATGGACAATTGTGTGTAACAAAAAGAGAACTAAAGGCGATAAATAAATGGATCCTTTGAAAATGACCCGTAGATCTCAAAAGTAAAATGTTTAGTATGGTTCATAACCTTGTTTTATTTCTTAGCTCTTCAGTTGTTGAGTGGCTATTGTTGTTTGTTTGATGTTTTGGATAGCCTTTGATCTTCTTTTGTTTGATGTTCCTTTTGGACGTGTTGTCTAGGCTTCCTTTTTGTATTGGGTAGGATTGCTTATCAAAACCCTCTTTTACCTTTAATAAAAATGATATTGTGGGGGCATAATTTTTTATTTTTATTTTTATAGAAACAATATTAAGAGTTGTTATATTTGGGCAATTATTGTAAGGACAGAATATTGTTTAAATATATAATTTTATTTGTTAAGAATAGGTGGGTGAGGTCCAGTTTGGTACCTAGCCAAACCCCCTCATAAGTAAACAAATTCTTTTTCTCCTTTGTTTTACTCTCTTGTTGTAATTTTAGATACATTTTTAGTTACGAGTGATGTCCTATTTGCATGAGATTTGGCCCACATTGATCTTTCATGGCCCAAATTATATCACTTATGCCACGATTGCACTTTCCATTATCTTAGATACATTTTTAGTTGAGCTTGACATCCTTTTGTATGTGCTTTGCAAGTGGTTATTTTTGGTGGTTGATCATTTTTTGTGTGTTTTTGAAACATGATGATTTTTTTCACCATTTGCCACACTCTTCCATCAGCCAATGACATGCATTGGTACTTTGACATCCTTGTAGTTTGTGTCATGTCTCCATCAAGGCCCTTTTTTAGCATCTTCTTGTTTTGAGTAATTCTGGTGAATCATAATGTCTTTTTTATGTCCATTTGATATTTTTTTATATATGAGATAAATTATACTCACACTAATTTATAAAGTGGCATGGAGGGTTTGTTGATTTAGTCTTGTCCACCTTCATGCATTTGTTGTTGGTGTAAGATATTTATTATTCTATTTTATTATTAAATACATAATCCCTATACACATAGCTTTAGCTTATTTATGTGTGATAATAGGTTAAATGGTTGAGAGGGTAAGTTTTACATAAAGTTCTACTTAGATTTCAACTAAATACCACTATGAGTTCTCTTATGAATTACATAATAAATTACACTCCGTCCCATAATGAATTCTCCTATGAGTTAACTCCCCCTACTCATTTATATTCCTCGTCACTAGTCTATTATAATAGAGAAGATAATTGGTAAGGTAATTTAATACATTGGATAATTATTGCACATCCTCTTCTTGCATATTTTATAATATATTGTTGTTGTAGAATACTTGTGTGCTCATTCTATAATATGATCACCTATTAACTTATTCTGACATGGTATTAGAGATTAAGGTTATGGTAATGAACATCAATTTTATCTATATGATTTCTATTATGTATTCTTTGAATTTTTGAAGAATAATTTGCATATTTCTATCATTAGCATTTGCATGTATTTTTTGTATTAATTTATAAGGTTCTTTCAGATCTAAGTGTTTGGGCTCATTATTACTTGTGGTATTGAGACATACAAATGCCTAGAGTATATTTATCCTTGAATCAACTCATGTGGGCTATGCCTTCTTTAACCAGTTATACAGGCTCCTTACATTTGAATACCAACATTTTTTGGGTATTAAGGGTAAAATATAATTCATTAGTTTTCAGATGATGTTATCTATTCCAAAACAAAATAAGTAACTTTTTACCTTGCAAAGGTATATTATTTGAATCCATAGCCTCACATGACTATTCACCTGCATGCAGACCTACATCAAGCTCCATTTCTTCACTTACATGCAGACTTGCATGCTATAATGATACAACCTCATCCTAAGCCAATAGCCTACAATTTTATTACTTGGGTGCTTCCAATCCCATGGTCTATCCATATTAACATATGTTAATTTCAGAAAATGATTGGCATGTTATCTTATATAGCCCTCTGGTGAAGACTCTACCTTTACTCATTCCCTCCTCATCACCTAACATGCCCATTCCCAAGTGGAGTAGCCCCTTCTTAGCCACTTACTTTATAAAGTGCTCTATGTTCTCACACTACTCATTATCACCATCTAAGATGCAATCCTAAGATCCATAAATTTGAAAGTGTGGAGATCATTTGGTCTATAGGTGCCATGGCCTTGATGAGGATAAGCATAGCCCTAGACTTTTTGTTGGACAATAAAAAACCCATGGGGTCCTAGCATCCCTTCAGATAAAGATACAAGAGAAAATAATGTTGATAAGAAGTAGCCTTTGTCTAATACAACTGAATTGAACCAATCCAACAGGACATCCACCTTAAAGAGCCTCTCAACTATCCATGGCTTTCATTAAGACTGATCTTTTTTGTTAAAGTTGTATTCAAGTTTTTTATTTATTGATGACTCCCTATAATCTCCCCACAACTATGAAGATAGAGGTTTGAATATATTTAACATCCTTAGAGTTTGTGGGTGATAGTTCATCTCAATAATTTTGGTGATTAAAGAGATTTTATATACATTTAACTCATATAATGACCTCAACCTACTCGCCCAAGCTCCTAAGCCACTCCTTGCATGCATAATGGTGGTGCTGTACAATCCTTCTCCTTGATAAGTTAAAGACTAATTTTACCCTAATCATTTTTGATAAATTTTCCCTTAAATAGTTTTAAAATTAGCTATTTTTTAATTATTATTTATTAGGTGGATATTTTATTTTACCTTAAGTGAGTTCTTTTTTAATTAAGTTCACATAGGGTCAAGACAAAGGGGTATTTATTACATTTTTTTGAGCGAGGAAGTCCATAATTTTATTCTGGTTCCAATGAGGTGTTGGAAGGATACCTTACCCTTTGTTTGGATAGAATTTTTAAACTTTTAAGTGCAATTGAATTAAATAGGCCATTAAAGACGGAATTTGTATTTTGCTATAACTTTTGATTGGTAACTCAGAATTGAGTGCCACTTTTTTCAAAAGTACATGCTTTTTCATCTTTTTTTAATTGATATTTTTTGTATTATAAAATGAACTAAAGCTATAAAGTGTCATACTCAAGGGTGGTTATCTTTATTATGAGCCCTATTGATTTCTGCATTATTATCTTTGTGTATTGATTTATCTCATCTATGTGAATCATTTTTGGTCTAGTACATAATCCATATATAGAGTGTAAACCTAATGTCTCATTCATGAGTGTGCTTTTAGGTTTCATTATAGTTTGTCTTTTATTTGTGCACTCCCTTGGTGTCTTCTCTTGATCATATTGACCCCATTTGAGAGACTCTAGAGGAGGAGATTTTTTTCATCTCCAGTGATCCTTCTTGGGAAGAAAAATTATGCTTCATGGTGTGCTCACATGGAACACTTTCTTGCATACAAAAATCATATTCCATTCTTATGTGGACAAATTCTTTCATTTACATATTTTATTCAGTTTGATAAGTGGGAAAACACTTGTGACAAGGTTTTTTACAAAATCTAATACTACATTTTTCCATCGATATTGATTGCGATATGGAATATATAGAGTATGATTGCATTATTTGGAGCACACTATAGAGTATTTTCAATGATCCTATTGAGATTTATGTCACACCTCCTCCTTTATTTCTTATTGTCTCTTTTGAGACTATTGTAATATCACATTCTACTTTTATTTATTATGATGGCACATCCATGGTGGACAATGCTCTCCCTTATATCTATCCCCCACTAAAAGATGAGATTCTTCTAGACCTTAGTTGTCTCATTACAGATTCTACATCGATTATTGTGTAGATTGTTGCTCTTCTAGTGCCTTCATAGACTTGTATTTTGGAGTACTTTACTAATTTTAGTGAGAGTATATATATTGAGAGTATCATTGAATCATATATATATATATATATATATATATATATATATATATATATATATATATATATATATATATATATATATATCTTGTAGATCTAAGTGCTTCATTTATAGACTAGTCTTTAGTTTCAATGGATATTGAGCCTTGATCTCCTCTTCCCATGGGTATTATTTTTTTTAATGTTCCATGTCTATCTTCTTCTCTGGTTGTTCTCTCCCTTTCATTATATGTTTCTTCATTGCCATATTTTATAGTTATTCATGTAATATATGATCATTCTTTGGCACACTAAAGCATTGACAAGGAGATAGTTAAGTATTTTTTAGAGATCTACATCATGATTCTTATCTACATTATATTTGAGTAAGAATTCAATACTTTTATGGCTCATAATTTATTTCTTACAAAATGAAAAGAGAAAATTTGTTACAGAGGGACCTATTAAAACATTCCTCATAGAACATTATATGCATACATTCTCTCTTTTTTTATGGAGGCACACATCCTTCATATTTTTTAGGATACTAGGATCATTACTATGTACTTGGATACCTCATCATGCCTCATTACCAAGACCCAATTTTACAATCTACCTAAGTTATGATTAACTCAAGTGTTGGAATGGAATTTATATTCCTACCTTCTTTTATTTGTCTCTCTTTATGGGGGAGATTTTTCCCACTGCTTTTTCTCCTTTTACTCCAATTTTTGAGAGTTGTAGTATGCATGGGTACCTCATTAGGCCTTATTGCCAGGACCCTTCTTTTCTTTTCTACCCACCTAAATTATGTTTAATGGAGGTATTGGTGTAGGATATTTATTATTCTTTTTTCTTATTAAATGGATAATCTATAAACATGTCACTTTATCTTACTTATGTGTGATAAGAGGTTAACTAGGTGAGATGGTGAGTTCGTCTTAGAGTCCAACTGAGTATCACTATGAGTTCTCCTATGAGCGCTACAATGAGTTACACTCAATCCCATAATGATTTCTCCTATGATTTAACTCCCCCTAATTCTTTTTTATATTCCTCTTCATTAGTATATTGTATTAGATAAGATAATTGGTATGCAAGGTAGTTTAATACATCAAACAATTATTGCACATTCTCCTCTTGCATAATTTTGAGTATATTGTTATTGTAGAATACTTGTGTGCTCACTCTACTAAATGATCACCTATTGGTATATTATGATATTTGTGTGCTCAATTCTAGGCACATTTTCACTTCTTCAGTTGTTTGTGTCTTCCATCACCACCATGGGCCATCATCTTTGAGAGAATTTATCTATATTTTTGAAATTACTTTTATGACATTTGACAATTTTGCATAGCTTGAAATGTAGCTATTATGGTAAATCCCAGTGTCATCTTATCCTTTTTCAATAATTTGACAGTCTTTTTTACTATGATAGGGAGATATTTTGATGTATACAGTGTCAAATTATTTGGATTTCAAGTAGTGGATTTGGACCACTCATGCAAACCCTTTTCCTCTAATATACGCTTTTAATAGTATGGGGGGTGTGGTATACATTTTGCTTCTTAGGTCTTAAGCATTCCTTGCACATGTATTATTATTTTATACTTTTATCACCACTAAAAATATTCTTGATTGAAGCTATTTTGCTGAAGCCCAATGTCAATTGATTTTTTGATCGATTAGTGGATTCAGACCACTCGTGTAGATTGAATTACTTTGTGACTTGAGAGTACTTGTAGTGTGACCTTCTTCAACATCATATTTGGGGGGGCTTTCTAGCTCTGTCTTCTTTTTTCTCTTTTGGGGGGAAGTTTTTACTATGAATTTTCTATGTTTATCCATTTTATGATATTTATATGTATATTTTTAACTTTTTGAGTTTTTTCTATATTCCTCCTTTGTACATGGGTATTTTATTCAAACACTTTAATTGTCAA
>JARHVA010006077.1:0-185000 GCA_037957365.1 Torreya grandis | reverse complement strand
CAGTTAAGTTTTATAGAAACTTCACAAAATTTTCTTAGGTAAGTCTTTATGTTCCTATTCAGTCTTTGGTAGAAATCTCTATTGAGGGGTATCCTAACTGTCGTTCAGTTGTTGCTAGTAAAAGAATCCTATTTGGGATTTATTGTTTAATTTTTATTTTTTCTCCTTTGAATAAGGTTATGGGGCCTTTCAATCTTGATTTTAACTTATCAAATAAAAAAATAATTTGAAATTTGAAATTTGAAATTTGAAATTATACTACATCAAAAGTTTAAAATTTTATTATAAACTAATATACATATCTTATATAAATTTATTAGAATCATTTGTATTATATTAAAAAAAATTAATATATGTCAAGAATAATATTTTTTAATGTACTTTAATTAAGTTTGTCTAATATATATAATTAATATAAAACATATAATTTACTTATTTTTAATATTCAGATGCCAAATTAAAATACTATAATCTAAAATTAGATGAGAAAATACTATATAAATAATATCATAACTTACATATTGAAATTATTTATAACTATAAAAAATTTAAATTCTATAAATAAATAAGATAAAAGACTTAATTAATACATCCTTTTATTTCTTAAAATTATTATTATTAATTCTCTCGAGAGAGCATTTGCTCATTCACTAATTTTTTGAACTTGTGTTCACTTAAGAAATAATTATGTTGAGAATCATTAATTGTTGGTGAAAAGATAAGATATAGAATATATATTGTTTAATAAATAATTATGTTAAAAATTATTAAGTTGTTATGTATGTCATTTGTTAGGTACAAAGATAGATTACAGAATATTTAAATTAATTTTATGTATTATATAATTCTTTTAATTTTTAATATATATTATGTTAATAATAAATATTTAAAAAATGAAATCAAGAAACAATTTTATATTAAATAGCTCCCAAAAATAATTAATAATAAGAATATAAAACTCATACTAAATAAAAATTAATTTAAAAGAATATAAAACTCATACTAAATAAAAATTAATTTAAATAAAAAGAAGGGAAAAATTAATAATATAAAATTTATATTGAATAAAAATGAAAAAAAAAATCAATTTAAATAAAAAAGAGGAAAAAAGAGAAACTTTAAATGACCATAAATCTCAACTTTAAATTTTAGAAGTTAAAAAATAGAATAAGCCACAACTTTTTGTTAAATAATTTTATGAAAAAAGTTAATTAATTTTTTATCAAACTTATATTGAATGAAAATGATAAATAAATTAATAATAAAAATAAAAAAGATAGAAAATAACCTTGAGTCACCATCAATCTCTAATTTGAATATTAAAATATTAAAATTTTACAAATGAAAAAACAAAGAGAAAGAAAAAAGGACAAAACTTTCATTAATTAAAAAGTTAAAAAATGAACTTAAAAAAATATCTAAAAAAATGATAAATCAATAAAATCAATGATAGTTTCCAATGTCTTCCTTATTACAAAGATTAGACTTCAACTTTCCATCTCAATTACTAAAATGTAATGAATAGTAGGTGCACTAAATAAATGTCTTGAATCATATATCATATTCGCCTCTCCAACTAGCATTTATCATAAGTTTTAGACTTCAACTTTCCATATCAATTACAAAAGTGTAGTAAATAATAGGTGCGAGTAACAGTGACAAGATATTTGTTATGCTTGTTCCAGAAAATGGGAAATTATTCATAGAAATTATATATAACAAAACTTCATTGAAATGATCCGTTGAAATTTGTAGCTCGAAAAGAGACTTTACAAATACCTCTACAAGTTTAGCACATAAATGTTTTTTTTTCATTATCCGCAATCACTTATTTTTAAATTATTTACTGAACCACTTCTACCATGCTATTTTTGCTCCTCCGCTCCTCTACTTCATTGTATTTTTTGTTTCATTCGTTTTATATATATATATATATATATATATATATATATATATATATATATATATATATATATATATATGCTTTCATATATTATGTAGGTTATATTATATTTAATTATTGAAAAAACTAAATGTTAATCATATCTGTTAATAATTAAAAGTTAATATATTCACGTGATTACAGCTTTATTATATTTTAGATATCATTATAAAAACCCCTATCAATATAAAAATAGGTAATAGAACTTTACAAATATAGAGAATAAGTCTTTATAGTTTATAATCTTTATTAAAAGTTTAAAATTTTATTATTAAAAATATAGGTATTAAGATATTATAAATATAAGTAAATTTTAATTATCAAATTGTAGGATTCAAACAGTAGGATGGTAGGAAATTTATTTAAGAATTAAAAAGAATTTTTAAAATTTGAATATGTTGGTAGTTAAATTTTTTTTAACTTTTATTAAATTTATAGAAGTTACTCAATTAAATTATCATTAATACATAGCATTATTTATAAAAGTTGCTAAATTAAGTTATTGTTAATCCATAACATTATTTATAAATGTTGATCGATATCATTAGTACATAATATTATGTTTTTCTAAAATATAAATTAGTATGATAATGATATTATATTTTTCTAAAATATAGATTATTATGATAATCGAATAAAGTCTTTTAAAAATAAATATTTTTTTAACAAAGTTTTGTAAATAGTATTTGAACGAAAGAAAATAAGAAACAATCAAATGTTCATATGTATGTATGTATGTACACTATTTTTCAAAGGAAGGGAAATATAATAGCTCTGAATTATAGGATCACTTTATTTTAAAAGTTTATTTTTATTTACTTAGAATAGGATTAGATGAGGAATGCCTCATTGTTTACACAGTAGTAGTTAAGATTTCTTCAGAGTGGTATCTCTAATCAGATGATAGATCTGCCTTATCGTCCAAGTGGAGGCAGAATAACAGTCTCATGTTCTCTATTCCACCTCAGTTCCTGAGCTTGATTGCAGGTCACATTGTATGCATTCGTGACAACCTCTAGAGGCATTGTTTTAAAGACGGAGTTTCGTCCAGCCAAGCTGGATCGAATGGGACTGTACCAGCCCAAAAAATTAAAAAAAAGACATTAGCTTCCTTACCCACCTAGTATATAGTAATTTACGAAAATATCAAAAGTTTTAAAACAATTGATATAATTGAATTAGAACCATGGATTTGGTTCACCTGAGGCATGTCATGAAGGATATCCACTCGAAGCCGTCACTCCCTACTCTCTTCACCACTCCATAAAACTGAGGAATTACCATGAACTCACTTTGTCGAATACTTCCATCGAACACCCTTCTACCTTCGTTTTCTACCACCTGAATTCGGGCATTACCTCTAGTCACGTACATAATTGTGTGACACCCCAACCATGATGATGCATACATTGCTCTCTATATACAATATGCCGCCGCCGTCGATGATAATAATAATAATAATAATAATAATAATAATAATAATAATAATAATAATAATAATAATAATAATAATAATAATAATAATAATAATAAATTATTTTGTATTAGTTGGTATTTAATCTGAAAGACGAAGGGATATCAATTCCACCAAATTCACCTCTAACTCAAACCATACCTCAATCCAATTAATATCCACTGGGATTTACATTTGGTGTGATAAACTCTATTTTTAGCAGCAGGAAAAGATCAATTATTTTACTGAGCATACTCACCGGGCGGAGGACCCCTCTCTCAGCTGCAAGGTTTATGGAATTGAGAGCATGAAGTTTGAAGCGGTTAACTGTATTCAGCCTTCCTGCATTTCTTACATACACATCAGCATTGTCCGGGTCATCAGCGTTGTGCCTTAGGCGCATGTTACAGTACAGCTCTTGAATTCCATTGGCATTTGACAAATCGCCTTCCTCTTCATCTTCCCTCTCGTTTGAATTGAAAACATTAGGGCTTTGTGGTCGACGTGATTCATTAACTCTTACAATAAGTCCTCTTCTCTGGTTATTCTCCTGAACGTTTATCACAGTCTCTTTCCTCACTCCCCATGCCTCAGCCAACATGTCTGGGTTGAATCCAGAAAGGATATTACCTCCCAATTTCTCTTCTTCTCCTTCTGTGCCTCTGGTCTCTCGTGTTGAAGCTGATCCAGCCATATAGAAGGGCTACAAAATCCATTCAACAAGTATACAGTAAGAAGTTAAAGCGTACTTTCACGTAAGGCGCCAGATTCAAAATAGAGGAGGAGTAAATCAAGTTTTAATGTCGAATTGGAACTTACACGATAACTTCTGTCGAGTTGGTTCTGATGGTTGGATGAGTCTGTAATGGCCACAATTCAGAGTGGCTTGTCGCCATCGTTGTACCACCAGTATGCTGCTCCTGCAAAAATAGCTACCACATCACCTCTCCTCACTCGTCTCACTTTCTGAGAGCTCTCCTCGCGGGCACGCTCACTCTCACGCCTCGTACTCTCTCCTTCTGTTCCTCTTTCCTCCTCTTCTTCGCTTTCTCGTTGTCTTCCACTTCTCCTCCTCTGGCACTCTCCTCCCCTCTCTGAGAAAGGAGACCGCCTGAAATTCTCTGGACATCCGGGGAAAACAACTCCCAGCATGCCTTCACCTGATCAACGCTTAGGGTCATGCACAATTAACCAGTAAGTTCAATATAAGTTCAATACTCAAATACAAACATATAATATGAATGCTATAACGTACTGGAGTCTTACCCTCAACGATGTAGGCAAGTTTAGGGGTATTAGTGTATCTAGGAAGCGAAAGCCCGTTTCTTTCTATTGTCTCCCTGATAAACTCAACGCCTGCACAGTCCAATTCATCATTGTCTTCCCTGGTGGAGAGCTCCACAGTACCACCCTCCGATCTGATATACTCGGACGGTTGCTGAGCGCTTAGATGCTGCTTTCTGCATGACCGTTGCTGCTGCAACTGCTGCTCCCTCTGCTGCTGTCGCTGCCCATTAACCATTTGACCACACCAGCAACATAGTAAGCACAACAACAGTATAATGGACGCCCTCATTTTTCCCTCCATTAGCCTTCTTCACTGTGCTATACTGTAAATGAATACCAGGTACTTCAGTTTTTATAGCATTTTCTAGGGCGATACAATTGAGGCAGTGACCGATATGGAGACAAGTGGGCTTCACTGTGAAACATGAGCAAATCCTGGTTATGTGCTGTCATGTCAAATACAAATAATGCCTCGCATGCATGTGTGGGATGCGGCTACCCATCAATGTCAGACAATAAATCTGTTGTACACCTACGCCTTCAATTTGTCTGATAATAAGTAGGCAGATCCAATTTAACATTCCGGTGACAGATTCATCTTATCTCCCATACCAAATTTGATTTTCTGATTTTTTTCCCTTCACCGTTTAACCAAATTCCAGGGCAAATAACTAATTTGCTGTATAGAATAAAGCAATAATTAATATTTATTAATTGAAGAAAATTATTAATTTAATCATATTTCTTCTCATATGAAAAAAAATTATTAGAATCAACATCTTCGAAGGTATTGATTCTAGTATCAAGGAATTGTTATCGCTTTTCAAACTTATAAAATATATATATATATATTAAATTAAATATAATATTAACAATTTTTGAATTTATATTAAAAATTTAAGTTTAAAATTTAAAACAAAATAAAAGAAGACTTTAAAAATATATGTAGTAGAACCTTTAAAATATAGAGCAGGGTAGTTTCATAAAATGAAATTATTTGTTAAAAAACGAAACAATGTGATTCTTATTCAATTGTAAATTATTTGTGAGTGATTATTTAAATATTATTATATGTGAGGTGGAGAAATTTGTTTATCTTTTGTTTTTAATGTAATCATTTTTGAGTGGAGTGTGAATTAGTTTGGAATAAAATTGAGGGTTCATATTTTCAAATAATTTATTAATTATTTGTATATTTTATATTATTATGTATGGTAGTCAACATAATGTGAATGTCATTGATTGTCATAATTATTTTTGAGAAATATTATCAATAATCACAACAGATTTAAGAAATACATTGTCTATCACTTATCAACATTACTATTTACGTTTTCTTAGAGAATTTGATTAATATAATATTTTAAAAAATATTTTATTCCTTATAATGATTGTCAAGTGCAATGTTATGTTTCTATATGCGTTTTGTAATTCACCATTTTTTCATTTCTCTTGTATTTTTGGTGCATTACTTTAAATTAAGTGTTTGAAGGCAAAGTGTAGAGTGATTTTAATTTTTGTGTTATGAATATTAACATAGTCTGGATGTTTTTTAAAATTAAAGTATCTATCATGTCCAAGCAATAGTCCTTGCTCGCCACTACATGTACTACCCACTTTCCAAAATTATTTATTTCTATCATTAACTATTTTCAAGCGAATTCATACAACACCATGAAATTGGAGTCTTAATGATTTTATTCACAATATTTTAATGTAGGTAATGCCTTGATATTTTTTTAAGTATCAGTGAATCGCCAAAGGTAGTGCACATACTCTAAACACTCAAGATCTTCTATAATATTTATTCCTACATTTCAAATATTATTATGCATTTTAATGACTTTCTTTTTCACTACATATGATTCCAATTAGATTCAGTGATGTACAGTTTAAATATTTGGAGGGCATAATTTTGTTTGAACTCTCGTTTATGTTAAAACAATCATTTCGAAAAGTTTAATTTAGTCATAAACCATCCTATTTATTTAGATAAAATTTTGAAACTTTTTAAAGACTGTACATGAATATTTGAGGTTTAAAATTGAATTTTAATATTTTTTTGGGTTTTTCCTATTTTCAAAATTAACATATTTTGTAATCAGACATGAAATTCAATTCAAATTCATCGATTACACTAAATTTAGTATTTAAGAGATATGTGGGGATTTTTAAAACTACTCGAGCTTGCATATGAAACTTACTATAAATAGTAGTGGCTAAAAATAGTAGGTTGATTTTTTTTTAGGTCTTTGAATTTTGCATGTCGACTCAAATTTTGAGTTCAGGTTTATTTATACTATTTTATGTAATTATTTTATTCATTTAATGTGAATCAATAAAAATTATTGTTTTATAAGTTTTATGTACTGTGCATATTAGGTTTTTTGCCTTGATAGTATTTGAGTTCATTATTTGGTATCAAAGCAAGTTCAATTATTGAAGTTATAAGAGATGGTGAGAAGATGAGGTGGAATTGATCAAATAAATAGGACTATGCAAGATCTACAGAGACAAGTCCATTAGTTAACTAAAATTATCATAAATCAAAGACAAAGAAGAGTGGAAGATGATGAAGAAGAAGAAGAAAAAAATTCATGAAGATTAAATTTATCAAGATGAAGAACAAAATGAAAAACCATCATAAATGTAAGAGAGGATGGTTATGGATTTAGAGGGAATGAATGAATGTTTCAAGGTTGACATTCTAGATTACGTAGGAAGACTAAAACTAGAGGATTTGATACACTAAATGAATAGCATGGATAATTTTCTGAATGGAAAACTCTGAGAGAAGACAAGAAATTGAAATATGCATCTACAAAAATGAAACATCATGAAATGATTTGATGGAATCACCTGTAAAAAGAGAGATAGAGAAAATATAAAGAGAATATCAATTCATGGAAAATATGGCAAAAAATTTGAGTGGGAAATTTTTTCCTATATATTATACACAAATCCTATACAAAAGATTTCAAAATTTAAGACAAAAGGATCACATTATACAAGAGTATACATATGAGTTTTACAATCTTTCCACACGAGTGGAGCATGATGAAATAGAAGAATTTATGACTATAAGGTATGTAAATGGTTTGAAGTTTTCTATTCAAGATGAATTGATCATACATCGAATATTTTGCATGAAGGAGGATTATCAATTAGCTTTGAAGGCAAAAGAAAATTAAACTTGACATAATTTTAGAAGGAGCATCTAGCATTGGGCCAAGAAGACAACAATACCCTCCAATAAGGGGATAATGAAGATTCAACACTGTTAGAGATGGGTTTAATCTCACTAGAGGAGAATAATCACATGGTCCAAAAATGAAACAAGGTAATTGATAAGGGTTTCAATACCAATAAAGAGGAAGAAGAGTTTTAGAGAGGATGAGGTTAAGGTTGTGTTGGAGGATCATTTCCAAATTAATGCATATCTTATGTTTGTTATAGATGTAGAGAAGAAGGTCATAGAGAGTTTGAATGTCCACACTACTAAGATCAAGAAAGGATGAAAGAAGACCACTGAAGAGTGAATTTAGTTGAGGCTAAAACATATGAGTAAAATATTGAAGTCACAATAGAAAATATTGGATAAAATATCATGATGAGGAGAACAATGATTGCTTCAAGGAAAGAATAAGTGCAAAATAAAGAAGGTGGTGATGCATGGTTACAAATAAATATTTTTTGAATAAGATGTACTTTAGGAGGTAAGATATACAAAGTAATTATAGTGTTTGTGTAGGATATTTATGAAATAGATTATCCCTATACATATATCTTTAGCTTGCTTAAGTGTAAGTGGGTAAGAGGGTGAGTTCCACCTAGAGTTCTACTTGAGTTCAACTGAGTGCCATTGTGAGTTCTACTATGAGTTCCATAATGAGTTACACTTAGTTCCATGGTGAGTTCCCCTATGTGTTCACTCCCCATACTCCTATATATTCCTCTTCAATGGGCTATTGTAACATATTAATTTAGTACAAGAAGATTTTATTACATATCTTCTTGAATATTTATGATTATAGGTAGGGTCATTATTATAGAATTTTCATCTACTCACTTTATCTTAAGATTACCTATTAGCCAATTCTGACATGGTATTATAGCTATAGGTTTTGGTAATGAGCATCAGTTTGTCCCTTTGATTTCTATTTTATATTCTTTTGAATTAATTAAGAGAAACTTACATATTGCTAGCATTGGAATTTACATATATTTGGTGTATTAATTGTATAGCAAAGTATCATTTAGATCTAAGTGGATTGTATCTTACTTATTAATTATCGTATCAAGATGTAAAAGCTTCTAAATGCATTTATCCTTACATCAACTCATGTGGACTCTATCTTCATTAACCTATTGTGCAAGATCCTAGTATTGAATGCATAACATTTTATCACCACCTTGGAGTCAAAAAATCAATGCAAAGAGGTATTAGTGTTATTGATAAATGCTTTGGTGCAAGTATGGCTTAAGGAAGCTATATGACCCACTCATAGCCTCTTATGTAATAATACCAATATTTCACAAGGTGAAATCATTTCTATAGCCAATTACATCAAAGAAAGGAGTTTCACCTGGTATACTTGTTGTCCCATGACCTCACCAAGTACCTACAACCTTGCTCGACCTACCTCCTTAGGTGATACCATTGACATAACTTGAGTGGTCTAAAGCATTTTGGTTTGGGTTTAATCTAGGTTGGATGTTACATAGCCTTACACAACCCTCTCTACTCTCATCACCTTGTTATGCCTCTTTCTAACAGCTTGCATAACCTTCTAAACCTGCATGAATTTTGATTGAAGCTTCATTATGGGTCTAAATATCCTACTCTTTGATACACATTATATCCAAACATCTGGTACCCACTCTCCACTCATTAAAAGAATGGTCTTGCTATGTTAGAAAGGAGCAACTACTCGATTCAGCATATAGGCATCAAACTCATCTTTAGTTCCTTTTTTATGTTATCCAAGATCCAAGATGGTGCAGACAATGGATGGAAGTAAAATATCAATCATATTTTCAACCAACATGTTTTATCCTTAGTGTTCTCTATCATTCCAACCTTGAAATGATCAGATCTTCAATGGTCTAATATTGTTCTCCTACGATAGTGTCATACGACTCAAACTTGGTGTTGACTCTCTTGGATGGTGTAGATATTTTCTCTTGATGGTGCCTCTTTAACCCTAAGCTTCTAAAAATAAACTAGTTCAAATCCATTCCCTAGTCATGCACGTTTTATTATTTTTCAATAACTTGATTTTATTATTTTTCCCTCAATTTTAATTCTCTTCATTAAAATTTGCATAGTGGTGCATAGGTTGGTCAGTTAAGTCTTTGAATTTGTTTTCAAGAGGTCTCTATTTCAATACCACTCACCTCCAACTTATGACTAAATTTTTTCTTTTAATCAAAATTCGTTTTTGTTGTTAATTACCCTCAAAACAACATTATTTTTGTATAAGATGCATATGGGTGAGTGGAAAAATTGATTAAACACTTAGAGATGTCTTGGAAGAGGTCGTGATATTAATTATAGTTATAACAAGTGCTAACAAGGAATGTTTGGTGTTTAAACCCTTTGAGAATTTACACTTCTAGTGCAAAATTCATTAAATAGACCATTGATGATGGGAAAATGATTGTGTAATAACTTTTGATCAGTAGCTCAAAATTGAACACTATATTTTATAAAATTTCATGTTTTTATTTCCCACAAATGTATCTTTTTATATTGTAAAATGCACTAAAATTATAAATTTCCATATTTTGGGGGTTACAAGTGCTATAGGCTCTATTGCTTTATGTATTGTATCTCATGCATTGATTTCTCACACATTGATTCATTTTCAATTGTGTATGGCATATATATTCTAAGAATACACTATTTATATTAATACGTGCATTAGTTTCTTATGTTGATGCATTTTTTATTATGTTTGATGTCTTATTCATGAGTATGAAATATTCTAGCATCATTACAAAGTATCTTGGGTAGTCTTACACTTCTTTGGCATCTTCTCTCAATCATGAATATTTAATTTGAGAGAATCCATAGGAGTAATGCTAAGTCTGCACTAGTTGTCCTTCTTCGGATGACCAATTATATGTCATGGCATTTGTACATGGAGCATTCAGTCATATATCAAGACCTTATTCCATTCTTATATGGATAGATTCTTGTTCTTGTTGACCTAGGTCAATATGGTGACTGGGTCAATTCTTGTGACTATTTCTATGGTCACTTATTGATATATGTTTAATTGGATCTACACCACCATGTGGATCCTACAAAGTGTCCTTTTATTATTTGGAGCATTCTTGAGTTTTTCCAAAGATCCTACTATGATTTATGTCACTCCTTTTCCTCCTCTTCCTATTATCTCCTCTAACACTATTTTATTTCCTTCTCTTGATTCTATTTCATGTAATGGCATGTGCATGGTGGATAGTGTTATTCCTTCTATAAAGCCCCCACTATAGGACAATTTTTTAAGAACTTAGTTGTCCCATTATAGAATTTACACATGTTCCTATGTTGATTATTACTCTTCTAGAGCCCTCACAAACTTACATTTTAGAGGACTATATAGATTCTAATAAGAGTATACACATTGCAAGAATTGATGACACATATGATTTTATGGACATTCATCTTGCATATTTAATTTCTTCATTTATGGACTAGTCTTCAGTTTCAATGGTTGTTGAGCCTTACTCTCCTCTTCCCATGGACATTTCTTTACCAAAAATTACATTCCACTCTTCTTCTTTAGATGTATTGAGGGTACTTATAAACCCTTATGTTCTCTCCCCTTCATTATATGCTTCCTTATTTACATCTTCTATAGTTAGGCTTATGAATCTTGATTAGACTTTTGCACTTTTGAGCACTAACATGGAGACTTTTGATAATTTTCTAGATATCTCATCATGATTCCTATATGCATTCCACATGAGTAGTAATTTAGTAGTTTGACATCTCATGGTTTCTTTCTTCCAAAAGTAAGAAACATCATTCACTATGGATCATTGCTATATACTTTTTTACCTCATCATGTCTTGTTTATGAGACCCAATTCTCTAGCCCACCTAATATGTGCATAAGAGGGGATGTTTGTGTAGGATTTCTAGTCCTACCTTCTCTTCTTTGTCTCTCTTTTGGGGGGAGTTTTTTCCCTCTAGGTTTTCTCCTTTTACTCCACTTTTTTTAGAGTTGCATTATATGTGGGTACCTCATCAAGCCTTGTTGTTGGGACCAATTTTTTATTTTCCACCTACCTAAGTTATGTTTAATGGGAGATATTTGTGTAGGATATTTATTATTCCATTTATTTATTAAATGGATTATCCTTGCACATATAGATTTAGCTTGCTTAGGTGTAAGTGGGTGAGAGGGTGAGTTCTACCTATAATTCAACTGAGCACCACTATGAGTACTCCTATGAATTCCATATTGAGTTACACTTAGTCTCACAATGAGTTCTCTTGTGAGTTCACACCCCCTACCATATATTACTCTTCATCAAGCTAGTATAATATAGTAGTTTAATACAACAAGAAATTATCACACATGTACTTGCATATTTTTTAATACAAATAGGGTCATTGTTGTAAAATTCTTGTGTGCTCACTTTGCAAAAAGATGACCTATTGGCCAATATTGACATATAGATGGTGGTAATTTTAAAAAAATGGTTTCTAAGGATATGATTGAGAAACTAGGTTTACAATGTGAAAAAAATCATTGTCCTTATCATATTTCATGGTTTAAGAAATTAAATAAAGTTATAGTAAATAAACAGTGTTTAATAAAATTTTCCATAGGAATAACTTACAAAGATGAAATATTGCATGGTGTTATACCAATGGATACATTTCATATGTTTTTGGGAAGGCCATGGAAATTTAATAGAAAGGCACTTCATGATGGAGTGAATAAGACATACTTTTTGTAAATGTGGTATGAAGGTAGTTTTATTACCTCTTAAATAAGAAGGGCACAAAGAAACATGATGTACACAAAATAATTTACCAAAGACATCAAGATGATAGGTTATTATTATGCATTATTCAAAAATAAATAAGATATATAAGTGGTAAAAATACCAAGAAAGGCAACCTCAGTGTTGAATTAATATGCAAAAGTTATATTTGATGAGTTACCATATGGTTTACCACCAAAGAAAGATATTCAACATCATCATGATTTGATTCTAATATCATCTCTATCCAATCAAACAACTTATAGGATGAGTCCAACATAACAAGCATAAGTGAATAAATAGGTTACTAAATTGGTGAGAAAGGATGTAGTAAGGGAGAGTATGAGTCCATGTGTAACACCATCATTGCTAACTCCAAATAAAGATAGAGGGTAGAGGATGCAAGTGGATAGTAGATAAATAAATAAAATTACCATGAAATCCATATTTCCTATACTTCATTTACATGATATAATGGATGTTCTTTTAGGAGCAAAAAAAATTACAAAAATTGATATAAGAAGTGGATACTATTAGAATTAGATTTGTGAAGGAAATCAATGGAAAATAGCATTCAAGACTATATATGGATTATGTGAGTTTATGGTGATGTCTTTCAGATTATATAATGTATCCAACACACTTATGAGAGTGATGAACATAATGCTACAATATAACATTTATAAGTTTGTGGTGGTTTATTTTGATGATATTTTGATATTCACTAAGACTAAATAAGAGTTCTTAAGGGATTTGATAATGGTATTATATTTATTAAGGAAGGATAAGCTCTATGTAAATTCGAAGAGGTGTAGATTTATGCAGAATAGATTGATATTTTGGAGATTTCTAGCTTCAAAAAATAGTGTAATAATGGATAAAGAAAAAATAAATGGAATTTTTGAGTTGCCTATACCAAAGAGAATTATAGAGGTAAGAATTTTCCATGATTTATCAAATTTTTATAGAAATTTAATTAAAAAAAATTAGTAGTATTATTGCACCAATAACAAGTTGCATGAAAGGAAAAGAATTTGTGTGTACAAGAGAAATAATTTAAAATTTTAAGTTTTTAAAGAATAAATTTATAGAAAAACCCATTTTAGAATTAATATATTTTAACAAAGTGTTTGAGGTTGATTTTGATGCTTCACATGTGGGAATCAGTGTTGTCTTGACTTAATAAGAAAAGCCAATGTCATATTTAAATTATAAGTTAAATGACCTAATAAATAGATATTATACATATGATATTGATTTTCATGTCATAGTATAAGCATTAAGACATTGGAGGCATTACCTGGTGCCTAATGATATTTCCTACTTATGGATCATCGGGCTTTGAAGTATGTGAACACTCAAAAAAGTTAAATTTTAGACATGAAAAGTGGGTGTATTTATTGTAAGGGTATAATTTTGTTTTCAAGCATAAATCAAGAAATCAGAATCAAGTAGCTATGTTTTGAGTAGGCAAATGGGGTTGTTAACTACTATGATGAGTGAACTAGTTGGATTTAAAGTTATTAAGGAAGTATATGATACTAATATAGATTTTAAAAAGATAATTGAGAAATATAAAAATGCATTTACATGTGAGACACATAATATTTATGATGAGTACTTTATAAAGGATGGTTATCTCTTCAAGGGGAACAATTATGTAATCTAACAAGGTCTCTAAAAGATAATATTATAAGAGAGTTTCATAGTGGTGATTTGGATGAAAATTTTAGTAAGTCAAATACAATGGATTCGATGGACGACAATTAATTTTGGCCAAAGATGAATAGAGATGTAGATAGATATGTTTCAAGATGCAAGATATGTTAGGTGGCTAAAAGACATGGATAAAATATAGGGTTTTATGTGCCACTACTAGTTCCAAGAGGACCATGGACAAATTTGAGAATGGACTTAGTGTTGGGATTACCAAACACACAGAGAGGTAATGATTCAATTTTTGTTCTTATAAACAATTTTTATAATATGGTTTATTTTATTTCACATAAGAAAACCAATGAGGTCACTAGAGTTGTATAACTATTTTTAAGTATGTTATGGGATTTCATGGAGTTCTAAAAACCATTACATTAGATAAGGAGATAAAGTTTTTAAATCATTTTTAGAGAAATTTATGGAAGAATATGGGAACTAAAATAGAATTCCACAAATATATGGATAGATAGAAATTTTAAACATGAGATTGAATTTTTTTATGAGATGTATAGTTGGAGAGAAGCCTACGAAATAGGACTTGGCTTTACCACAGGCTGAGTTTGCATATAATAGTTTTGTGAATAGATCAATCACAAAATCAAATTTTCATATTTTTATGGGAGAAATCATATGACTAATTTAGATTTGGTGTAGTTACCAATTTTATAAGGAGTTAGTGATGATGGAGAAGCATTTGCATAGAATATACAACAATTACAAGGAAAACTGATGAAAAATTTATGGAAAAGTAATGAAAAATATAAAGGATTAATAAATGTTAGAATAATGTCAAAAATATTTGAATAAGGAGATTTGGTGATGTTTCACTTGAAGAAATAAAAATTTCTAATATGGACATTAAATAAGTTGAAGTACAAGAAGAATGGTCAATGCAGAATTATAAAGAAAATGAATTACAATGCTTATGGGGTGAGTTTACCTACAGTTTTTACCATAGAAATTTTATATATCTCAAGTGTTTAATGTTTCAAATTTATATGATTTCCATGGATAATATAGTGAAGGGTAATAAGATGACGAATTATATTAGTAGTAATAAGTACCAAAGAGGAATAAATAAAAGATAGTGTGGGTTTTGGATAAGAAAATAGTGAACACAAGGCAAGGAAGTTATAGCATGTATTTGGTATAATGGGAAACATTAAAATAAGTATATAATACTTGGATTTAAAAATATAAGTTTAATAATATTTATAAGAATAAATGGTAGGTAGGACTACAATCAGAGCAACTCATAAGAGCTAGGTTGGTTTCAACTAGACAAGAATGATGTAGAGTCTAAACCTCTAGAGACCATAACTTTTGATAGGTAACTCTATTTGAGCTCTCATTTACAATAAAATGGCCATCTTGAAAACTTATATTTTTACATAAGTTTCCTTATCCTCTTAGGGACATTTTTAAAAAAATTTGGAGGCCATACATAACTATCTAAGGATTTGAAACTAAATTAAAAAAATTTTATGGTTTTTCTATTTTTATAACTAGATATGAACATTAGTTCAAATTCATAGGTTAGGTTAATTTTAGTGTTTAGGGTATATGTGGATATTTCTAGAGTTTCTTGAGCTTATATGCAAAAATTAATAAAAATAATAGTTACTAAAAATAGTAGGTCAAGCATTTTTAGTTTTTTAGATTTTTCAATTTTTCATGTCAACTCAAATTCCTATTTGATATTTATTTATACTCTTGTATGTAATTATTTTTTCACTCAACACAAATCAATGCATATTATTATTTCACAATCTTTGTGTATTATGCCTATTGGATTTTTCTTTCTTAATAATATTTGGGTTCATTATCTAGGTAGTGGCTAATATTCACCATATATTCAAAAGAGTTTTTTTTTAATTATAAAAATAACTATTTATATGAATTAATCCATTGACCTATTAGACTAAAACTTATTTTATTTTTTTAAATCTAAATTCTATTTATCATATAACAAATGTTATTTTATACTTTTAAACATGGTTTAGCTAAGGTTACTATATATTTTTGAATCTTGATTGCATAAAAATTATAGAAATAATGTATAATTTATTTTTAATATAAAATTACAATATTAACTATATTACTCATGATATATGATTTTAAAGTCATAAATATGATTTCATAAATTAACATTCATAAATGTATGACCCATTCGATCATAAATATATTAAACATTTTCTATTGTATACCTTCATTATGTACTTAAATATATATGAGCTGCTATATGTTTATAGTCATAAGTACATATATATAGTCTTGAATATATTACGACATTTCAATTTCTTTCTAAATTTAAAATAGTAGTCATAAAAACATAAATTTATAGTCTTAAATATATTAATACCTTTCAATCGCATGTCAAATTTATAATAAATTATCATCTTAAGTTATAACTTACTAAACCCTTCATTGATATAGTTATATTCTAGGAATGAAGGTAAAATGCATTATCATTTGAAACATCTAGTTGGTTTAGTATGCAGAACACAAATTAAATCATAAATTATATCATCTTTGATAAAATTAAAAATCTATATCGAACATAAATTGATTCACAAATATAATGTATTTATCTATTTTAAATTTCTGGAAAGGTTTGGAAGTTATCTAAAAATTGTGAAGTTATAGATCCATAATTATTGGAGCCACATCAAATTCATGAGAATGTCTTGTATAATAGTAGGTTACATAGGATTAATATTAATATTAAAGTTGATCAAAGTCATCAAATCTATGAGAAAGGTAGTAATTACATTTTGATACTATTTTTATTGATGTCTTTGATACCATTTTCATGGAGAAGAGTGACTCCATTTTATTTTATTTTTAGAGAAGATAGAAAACAATAGTTATTAGGATAAAGAATAATAATTTTAAATTAGTTTGTTAGGTTAATTTTAGGGTTTAGGAGATATGTGGATATTTGTAGAGATACTCAAGCTTGCATGTGAAACTTACTAAAAATAAAAAATACTAAAAAATAGTACCTCAATTTTCCTTTAGACTTTTGAATTTTGCATGCAACTTAAATTCCAAGTTGAGGTTTATTTATACTCTTGTATGTAATTATTGTATTCATTAAACATGAATTAATATAAATTATTATTTTAGGAGTTTTGTGTACTATGCCTATTGGGTTTTTCTACCTTGATATTATTTGATTTCATTATTTGGTATCATAGCAAGTTCGATTCTTGGAGGTATAAGATATGGTGAGGAATGAGGAGGAATCACTCAAATGAATAGGACTATGCAAGATTTATAGAAGAAAGTGAAACAATTAACTATAATTATCATAAATTAAAGACAAATAAGAGTGGATTATGAAGCAGAGGAAGAAATAAATCATGAAGATTAAATTTATTATGGGGAGGAACAAAAGGAAAAAAACACCATAAATCGAAGAGAGGATGGTTAGGGATTTTGAGTGAAGTAATAAAAGAATCAATATTGATGTTTCAAATTATATAGGAAGTCTAAAACCAAAAGAGTTGATAGATTAAATGAATAACATGGAGATTTTTTTGAATGAAAAAATCTAAAAGAAGACAAGAAAATAAAATTTTCATGTATGAAAATGAAATGTAAAGAAATTATTTGATGGGATCACCTACAGAAAGAGAGATAGATAAAAGGTAAATATAATATCAGTTCATGGAAAAATATGGAGAAAAATTAGAGGGATAAATTTCTTCATATTGACTATGAAAAACCCTCTACTGAAGATTCTATAATTTAAGGCAAAAATATCACAAAATATAAGAGTATACAAATGAGTTTTACAATCTTTATATATGAGTGGAGCATGATGAAATAGAATAACAAATAGTTACAAGGTATGTAAAAGTTTTAAAGTTATCTATTCAAGATGAATTGATCATGAATAGAATACTTTATATGGAGGAGGCTTATCAAATAGCTTTGAAGGTAGAAAAATAAAATAGATAGAATTTTAGAAGATCATCTAACATTAGGCCAAGAAGAGGATATTACCCTCTAATAAGGGGACAAGGTGGATTTCACACCACTAGAGATGGGTTCAATCCTATTATAATATAATAATCACATGGTTAAGAAAGCCAATAATGTAATAGATATGGGTTTCAATATCATAAAAGAGGAAGAGGATTTCAGAGAGGGTGAGGCTATGGTCGTGATAAAGGATGGTTTCTTAAAAAACATAGATCTTATATTTGTTTTATATGTGGAGAATAAGGTCATTGATATTTCAATTTTCCATATTTCCAAGATCAATAAAAGAGGAAAAAAGAACCACTAAGAGTGATTTTAGTTGAGGCTGAGACATACGAGCAAAATATTGAAGTTACGATAGTAAATATTAGATAAAATATCATGATGAGGAGAATATAAATGCTTCAAAAAATGAAGAGTTTTAGAATAAATAAGGTGGTGATGCATGGTTTCAAAAAAATATTTTTGGAATAAGACATACTTTTGGAAGTAAGGTATGCAAAGTAATTATAAATAGTGGTAATTTTGAAAATGTGGTTTCTAAGGACATGATTGATAAACTAGGTTTGTAATATGAAATTCATCCTTATCATTATCAAATTTCATTGTTTAAGAAAGGGAATGAAGTTATAATAATTAAAATATGCTTAATCAAGTTTTCTATAAGAAAAACTTAAAAAGATGAAATATGGTGTGATACTATACTAATGGATGCACTTCATTTGTTATTAGAAAGGCCATAGAAATTTGATAGAAAGACAATTTGTGATGGAATGAAGAGAACAAATACTTTTTGTAAATATGGTATAAATGTATTTTTATTACCTCTTAAATAAGAAGTCCACAGAGAAAGTATGATGTACACAAAATAATTTATCAATGACATGAATATGACATATTTTTATTATGCATTAGTAGCAAATAGAAAAATACAATAAGGATAAAAATAACAATAGAATTAACAAAAGTGTTGAAATAATAAGCATATGTTATATCTAATGAGACACCATATGGTTTACCACCAAAGAGAGACATTTAACACCATATTTATTTGATTCTAATATCATATCTACCCTCTCAAACAAATTATAGGATGATTCCAACATAATATACATAAGTGAATAAATATGTTACTGAATTGGTGTAAAAGTGTGTAGTAAAGGAGAGTATGAGTCTATGTGAAACACAATCATTTTTAACTCCCAAAAAGTATAAAGGGTAAAGGATGTGTGTGGATAGTAGAGAAATAAATAAAATTACTATCAACTATAGATTTCCTATACCTCATTTAGATGATATGATGAATGTTCTTGTACACACAAAATAATTTACCAAAATTGATATAAAGAGTGGATACTATTAGATTCAGATTCATGAAGGAGATAAATGGAAAATAACATTCAAGACTAGATATGGCTTATATGAATGGATGGTGATGTTATTTGGATTGTATAATGTACCCAACACATTTATGAGGGTGATGAACATAGTGCTCCTAGGTTACAATGACAAGTTGTTGGTGGTTTATTTTGATGATATTTTTATATAAATAGTAAGACTAAAGAAGAGAACTTAAGGAGTTTGAGAATGGTATTGTATTTGTTAAGGAATGAGAAAATCTAGGAAAATTTGAAGAAGTTTAGGATTATGCATAATATTTTAGTATTTTGTGGATTTTTAGTTTTAATAGATGGTGTAAGAATGAATTAATAAAAATTAAATGCAGTTATTGAGGGATCTATTCCAAAGAACATTACAAAGGTAAGAAGTTTCCACTATTTAGTATCTTTTTATAGAAAGTTCATTAAAAAAATAGTTGTATTACTGTACCAATAATAGATTACACTAAAGGAAAAGAATTTGTGTGGAAAAGAGTAACAACTAAAAGCTTTGAAATTTTTAAAATTAATATTATAGAAAAATCCATTTTAGCATTGATGTATTTTAACAACCTTTGAGGTGTATTGTGATGCTTTACATGTGAGAATTAGCTTGGTGTTGAGTGAAGGAGGAAATCCAAAATAATATTTTAGTTATAAATTTAATGAGTCAAGAAATATGTATTCTAAATATGATGTTGAATTTTATGTCATAGTATAAGTATTAAGACATTGTAGCCATTACTTGGTGCCTAAGGAATTTGCCTTGTTTATAGATCATTAGGATTTGAAATATTTGAGCACTTAAAATAAGTTAAATAGTAAACATGGAAAGTGGGTGTCCTTTTATGAATATACTTTCATTTTTAAGCATAAATCAAGAAATCAGAATCAGGGAGCTATGCTTTGAGCATTTGAGTGGGTTTGTTAACTACTATGATGAGTGAAATAGATGGATTAGAAGTTATTAAGGAAGTATATGATACTAATATTTATTTTGGAAAGATAATTGAGAAATATAAGAATCCCTTAATAGGTGAGAAAAATAATATTTATGATGAGTACATTATATAGGATGGTTATCTCTTCAAGGGGAAACAATTACATATTTCAGCTAGGTCTCTAAGAGATAATATTATAAGAGAATTGAAGAACCGTGATTTAGTTAGACATTTTAGTAAGACAAATACAATATCTTTAGTGAAGGAGAAGTAATTTTGGCCAAAGATGAAGAGAGATGTAACTAGATATGTGTCAAGGTGTAGGATATGTCATGTGGCTAAAGGAAATGCATAAAGTACAATGTTGTGCATGCCATTACTAGTTCCAAGAGGACCATAGACAAATTTAAGAATGGAATTCTTGTTGGGGTTGACAAACACATAAAGAGGTAATGATTTAATTTTTGTTCTTATAGGTAGGTTTTCTAATATGGTCCATTTTATTGCATGTAACAAAACCAATGATGTCACTGGAGTTGTAGAAATATTTTTAAGGATGATGTGAGATTGCATGGTGTTCACAAAACCATTACATCAGATAGGGAGATGAAATTTCTAACTCATTTTTAGAGGACTTTATGGAAAAATATGGGAGTTAAACTATAATTTATAGTGAATACCACCCACAAATATATGAATAGATACATATTGTAAACATGAGCATGGGAAATTTCATGAGATGCATAGTTAGAGAGAAGCCCAATCAATAGGACTTAGTTTTACCATAGGTTGATTTTTCATGTAATAGTTTAATGAATGGATTAATTACAAAACCAACATTTTATATTTTTTATGAGATAAATCTTATGAATGATTTAGATTTGGTATAGTTACCAATTGTAGAATGAGTTAGTGATGATGTAAAGGCATTTGAATAGAATATACAACAATTGCAAGGAGTGAAGAAAAAGTTACAGGAAAGTAATGAAAAATATAAAGGAGTAATCTATGTAAGAAAAAGTTCAAAATTATTTTAATAAGGAGATTTGGTGATGGTTTACTTGAGGAAATAAAAAAAATTAATAAGGAAATTAAATAAGTACAAGAAGATTGGTTAGTGCAAAATTGTAAAGAAAATCAATTACAATGTTAATGAGGTGAGTTTACCATAGAATTTTTATATATATCAACTATTAAATGTTTAAGATTTATATTATTTCTATGGAAAATATGGTGAAGTGGAAGAAGATGAAGAAGTAGATTGGTAGTATCAGGTACCAAAGAAGAAGAAAGAAAAGATAGTGCAGGTTTTAGATTAAAAAAATAATGAACACAAGACAAGGAAGTTATAACATGTATTTGGTATAGTGTAAAACATTACAATAAGTATATAATAGTTGGATTTAAAAATATAAGATGAATAATATTTATAATAATAAATGATTGGACTACAATCAGAGCAACTCACAAGAGTTGAATTGGTTTCAACCAGATGATAATGATGCAGAGTCCAAACAGTCAGAGACATAATTTTTGATATGTAACTCCATTTTAGATCTCATTTACACTATAATGGCCATCTCAAAAATATCAATTCTAATATAAGTTTCCTTATCCTCTTAGGGACATTTTTAAACTTTTTGGAGTCCATACATAACTATCTAAAGGTCTAAAACTAAATTTAAATTTTTTGGGGTTTTTTTTCATGTTTTTATAATTAATATATTTTTATACTAGGACATAAAATTTAGTTAAAACTCATATGTTAGATTAATGTTAGTGTTTAGAATATATGTGGACATTTCTAGAGTTGCTCAAGATTGTATGTGAAAATCAAAATAACTGATATTAAAAATAGTAGGTCAAGTTTTTTATTTTATTTAGAATTTTGAATTTTGAATGTCATCTCAATTTATAATTTTAGATTTATTTCTGCTCTTTAATGTAATTATTTTTCTCATTCAACCCAAATCAATACAGATTATTATTTTAGATGATCTATGTACTGTGCCTATTAGAGTTTTTTTATTTTGATAATATTCGAGTTCTTTATCCAAGTAATCATTAATATTCACAATATATATAAAAGTATGTTTTTTCATTCTAAAAATAACTATTTATATGAATTAATCCATTGACCTATTAGACCAAAATTTATTTCATTTTCTTAAATCTAAATTCTAGTTGTCCTATAACATATGTTATCATCTAATTTTAAACATGGTTTAGCTAAGATTACTATATATTTTTGAATCTTGATTGTATCAAAATTATATAAATAATGTATAATTTTATTTTTAATATAGAATATATTACTCATGATACATGATTTTAAATTTATAAATATGATTTCATAAATTAATATTCATAAATGTATTACTCATTCGATCATAAATGTATTTAACATTTTTTATTGTATACCTTCATTATGTACTTAAATATGTGTGACCTATTATACATTTATAGTCATAAATACATATACATATTATTTAATATATTACGACCTTTTAATTGCTTGCCAACTTTAACATAATAGTCATAAATACATAAATTTATAGTTTTAAATATATTAATACCGTTCAATCGCATGTCAAATTTGTAATGGATAGTCAGCTTAAGTTTAAATTTACTAAAGCCTTCAATGATAAATTTATAGTCTATCAATTAAGGTAAAATGCATTCTAATCTGAAACATCTAGTTGGTTTAGTATGGAGAACATAAATTAAATATATATTATTAATTTTAGGATCTATGGATTCAATCAGATATGTAATGGGAAAACTAGTCAAGTTCATTACAAGCACTTTCTTCAATATTTCAAGGAAAATATTGAGGCCCATAATATCATAAATTATATCATCTTTGATAAAGTAAAAAAATATATCGAACATAGTTTGATTCAAAAATATAATGTATTTATCTATTACAAATTTCATAAAAAGTTTGGAAGTTATCTAAAAATTATGCAATTATAGATCCATAATTATTGGAGCCACATCAAATTCCTAAGATATTATAGTATGATAGTAGGTTTCATATGATTAAAATTAGTAGTGAAGTTGATCAAAGTCATCAAGTCTATGAGAAAGGCATCAATTGTGTTTTGACACTATTTTTATTGATGTCTTTGATACTATTTTAATGAAAGAAGAATGACTCCATTTTATTTTATTTTTGGAGAAGATAGAAAATAATAGTTACTACACCAAAGAACAATAGTTTCAAATTAAATTTTTAAGTTAATTTTAGTGTCTAGAATATATGTAGATATTTGTAGAGATGCTTGATCATGCATGTGAAACTTACTAAAAATAACAATTGATAAAAATAGTAGCTCAATTTTTTTTTAGTTTTTTAAATTTGGTATGTCAAATAAAATTCCTAGTTGATGTTTATTTATGCTATTATATTTAATTATGTTTTTCATTCAACAAGAATCAATACAAATTATTATTTCAAAAAAAATGTGTATTATGCCTATTGGGTTTTTTTTCCTTGATAGTATTTGATTTGATTATTTGGTATTAGGATAAGTTTGATTCTTGGAGGTGTTAGATATGGTGAGGAATGAGGAATAATTTCTCAAATGAATAAGCCTATGAAATAATTATAGAATCAAGTGAACCAATTAATGGTAATTATCACAAATTAAAGACAAAGAAGAGTGGAAGATGAAGTACAAGAAGAAATAAATCATGAAAATGAAAGTTAGAAAGACGAGGAACAAAAGGAAAAACCACCATAAATGGAAGAGAGGGTTGTTAGCTATTTAGAGTGAAGTAATGAAGGAATTAAGGTTAATGTTTTAAATTGTGTAGGAAGTATAAAACCAAAGGAGTTGATAGACTAAATGAATAGCATGGAGCATTTTTTAAATGAAAAACTCTAAGAGAAGACAAGAAAGTAAAATTTGAATTTATGAAAATCAAATTTAAAGCCATGATTTTATGGGATCACCTATAGAAAGAGAGATAAAGAAAAGGTAAAGAGAATATTAATTCATTAAAAAATATGGATAAAAATATGAGGGATAAATTTCTTCCTGTGGACTATGCAAAAAACCTTTACAAAAGATTATAGAATTTAAGGTAAAAATATCATAGTATACAAGAGTATAAAGATGAGTTTTGAAATATTTATATATGAGTGGAACATGATGAGATAGAAGAACATATAGATACAAGGTATGTAAATAGCCTAAATTTATCCATTCAATATGAATTGATCATGCATAGGATACTTTGCATGAAGAAGGCTTATCAAATAGATTAGAAGGTAGAAAAATAAAATAAATATAATTTGATAAGATCATCTAGAATTGGGCCAAGAAGAGAATAATACCCTCTAATAAGGGGACAAGGTGGATTCCACACCACTAGATGTGGGTTAGATCCCACTAGAAGAGAATCATCACATGGATAAGAAAGGCAAGAAGGTAATATATAAGGGTTTCAATTTTGAAAAAGAGGAAGAGTATTTCAGAGAGGATGAAGCTATGGTTTTTTAGATGATGGTTTATTAATCAATGTAAATATTATGTTGTCATAGATATTTAAATTGTCTAACTACTAAGATGAAGAATGGAGGCAAGAGGACTAACTAAGATTGATTTTAGTTGAGGCTCAGACATATGAGAAAAATATTGAATTTACAGTAGTAAATATTGGAGAAAATATCATGATGAGGATAATAATAATTGCTTCAAGGAATGTTGAATTGTAGAATAAAGAAGGTGGTGATGCATGGTTTTCAGTAAATATTTTTTTAACAAGGTATGCTTTTGGAGGTAAGGTATGCAAAGTACTTATAGATAGTGGTAATTGTGAAAAAATGGTTTCTAAAGACATGATTTAGAAACTAGGTTTCTAATGTGAAAAGAATTTTTACCATTATAAGATTTCATGCTTTAAGAAAGGGAATGAATTTATTGTTTCAGTAAAGTTTAGATTTTATTTCAAAAAAGGAAAAAGAAGAAACTAAATATGTGTATGGTTGAAAAACCTATTTCATTATACGCGCATTAAATTAGATGATTGTGAAGAGATCCTCATTAGCTTGGTAGAATGACCTATAAATAAGATAGCACTAAAGCAAATGGTTAGTTTGATAGATAGTTGGGTAGACTGCATAGCACTAGCTAGATCCCAGAAGTAATATCTTCCTTGGGTGCCATCAATCCACACATTTTTAATAGTTAAGTTTATAAAAATAATATAAAGTAATTGTATCAATAATCAAAAGGTAATAAAATTGAACACAAGAGATCATTGATAAATAAATGGATTAGAAATGATTAATATAGTAATAAGCAAGTCAATACTAGCACTAAATGGTTTGAGCTTGTTTTAGAAAATTGGGTAGGGGTCTCGGAATAGGTAGGGACACAAAAAAAAATTTGGTTGAGTGTAATAAGGTGAAAATAACTTGTTATTTTCTACCATAGTGACCATCGATAGTTGATGTGATTATCAGTGGGTAAGGTGATCATCAACATTTGAGGCAACCATCGATGTTTGGATACACTGTCAGTGGTCAAGCTGACCATTGACAGTTACTATATATAGGTCTAGATTGGTAAATGGTTAGACTAATGGATTCACAAAGTTGGATTATGATAGATGGGTTGGTGTTAGGCTAGATGTGAAAGGTAAATAAAGTAATTAAATACTAGAGAATAAATACATATCTTGCAGAAGGTTAGTTAGATGAGTGTTTGAAGTGGTTCACTCATTAGTGGAGTTTGACATGATTTTGATATAATAATAATACTTGATTCTTTGATGGAGTAGCAGTGGTAATTTTTTTTTCTAACATGATGGCTAGATCATTGATGACAATTGACCTGTAAAATAATAAAACTCTAGATGTACAAGATCTTGATAATAATTTCAGATCCATTTCACCTCCTTACTTCTCTCTTCTTATATGTAAGGAAGGCCATTTGTAACAAGATGCTAATTGGGTCTTCTAATTTTAACTCACACATGCAATGGCTCACACATGGATTTAGATAAGTTATATTTAGAAAATCAAGGTAGATGGCTTGCATGTCATTGGTTAAGGAGGTGCACCCTAATCATCAATGGTCAAGGTGATCATTGATGGTCATCTTGACCATCGACTATCGAGGGTTAAGGTAAATAGTGGGTAAAAGGGTAGGTTAGGTTAGTTGGTCAAATTGACCATAGTTAGGATTGGTTTGTGATCAAAAGGTCAGATTAGTCCCAAGGGGGTCCTAAGGTGGTCCAGGGGAATTTCGACATTTAGAATCATGGTGTGCAGATTTTTGGTGTCTATATTTTCCCCCTTTTTGTTATATGGCTTTGAATCAATAAGCTACAAAATAAAAACTAATTACTGATCGAAGGTTAGGTTACCTCGAGTATGGGAGGAGGTGTTTCCCCAAAAAATAAGAATTGATGAGGTAAAATAGAATTGGGTGTAGGTTTTATACTATGGATGAAGGTGATGATGAAGGTGGACATCATAAAGGAGGGTGATAGCTTGGGCACTTGAGGCACAAACTAGTGCACAAAGTATAACAAAAGGAGTGATAGCCAAGATCATGTATTTAGTAGGCTATCATAGTTGGTAAATATAAAGGTTGGTACTAGAAGGACATGTGACAAGTGGACCACATGACCACATTAAGGCATGTTGGTTGGGCACAATTTTAATTCTCCTATATGATGTTAGTGTTTTCGTAGGTATCCAAGGCAAGAAGTGTTCCTAGTGAAAACATAAATTGGTCAAGTGTCATAGGTATATGAGGTAGGAAGTTCCCTCAAAAGACATAAATGGGTATGGTATGCATGAGGTGGTGCAAGTTCAAAAAGTGGTCAACCTGGAAATGTTTTTATTGTAGTCAAAAGACCAAGTGAAATTTATAATAAAACATGCACTAGGTTGGGCCAAAATGGATAAATAGTGAGATGTTGAGGTGATCAAGGTGGGTGGAGAAGGTAGTCTCCATGGGTGGGTGTTATGATTTGGTTTTGATAAAAAAAATAGATAAATAAATAAATGGGGAGTGATCTAGGTGAGATAAAAAAGGTAAGCCTCCTCACCATTGATGGTTAGGATCCTCGAGGGTGATTTTCGATGTCTAAGTTACAAACCCTAAAAGGACACAGGGCAAAAGTGAAAATGAATTATTTTACACTCATTGTAACTTCTACCACTATTTAACTTTAAAGCTATAGTGTTTGGTGTATTGGGCAAGGAACCATTGATGGTGATTTCTTGAGAGGCATTGATTGTTAGCTGAGGTAGGCTAAGGTGTACTAAGATAAGATGTAGGGTGTATAGGGATGTGGATGAGGATAGACAAGTCTATGGTAGATTTTACAATGGTAGTCATGGAATGAGGTAGGGGATGCTTTAAAATCTATAGTTTAGGTGTGCTTACCTATAGTAGTTAAGTCTGCATTTGATTGCTTGGTTAGTTGCTTGGTTAGGTAGGTTTGAGGGTTTGGGCCCTAGATAGGGTGTTGGGGGTTTCAGGTGAATTTGGTGTGTAGGGGTGGAAAATTTTTAGGGGTAGGTTTAGGTAGGGATGGGTTTGAGTGTAGAGGGAATTTGTGGGTAATTAGTTACTTTTGTGGGAGTATGCATAGGTTGAGGGTTTTGGGTGGAATACTCATAGTGACCATCGATGGTTGATATCCATAAAGCTATAGACACCTAACCAATGGTAGTTGAGCCATCTAATTTTCTATTTAAATTCTAGAAAAGTGTCTTGGGTTAGGTTGTGTGGGATATAGTGTTGGATTTGTAGATGATTGAGGCTAGGTGTCTTGGATAAATGTTTCTAGGTGATATCAAAGAGCGAGTGGGTAGGAAAAGAGGTAGATTATATTAGGGTGATAGTCAAATAGGATAAGGGTAGGTATAGTTGGTGAATAGTATAGGGAACTAAGTTATGTGCTAATTAATGTTCATAGTCCTAGGAGAATATACAGATGCATGATCAAGTGTTATGGATCTTCATATAGATCCACCAAAGGATGACCCCAATGGTCTGGGATCATATGGATGAGGTTGGGTTAGGAATGATGAGGCATTATCGGCATGTGCCTCAGGATGCATCAATGATCATAGCTCTCATCGAGAGATGGGATCCAACTATGAACACATTCTTACTATCAATCAGTGAGATGATGATCTTTACAGAGGATATGCATTGGATTATATAGTTACCTCTTCAAGGTGATCTAATCTATCACATAGAGTGAGAGGAGTGGGAGAATAATCTAAAGTTTTTATATAGTGATGACTATGATCAGGTCAGATTACAAGCTAGGGGATTTAGCTATGTGATGTTATATGAGAGGGAACTTGGTGATCGAATATTTATGACCATGCTTATGATGGCCATTTCATGATTTTCCTTTCCTGACTTAAGCAATGGGAGATTTTCATACTTGCTATTATGGGTGATGGTTAAGATAATACTAAGGCAAATTGTATTTAGCTAGGTACCTATTCTCTTAGTGCAGATATACAAGGAGTTATGGGCGTTCAGGGCCCATAGGGGGTATGGCATTAGTGTTAGTTTAGTTCTACACTATTGGGCCTATGAGCACATTTAGGTGTTGAGGTTGATGGGATTGTCATGGATGGCATATAGCATTATTGAGTTCCCAATTAGTTTCATGATGTGGAGAGCTAACTTTGTTGCCTCAGGTGTAGGAGGAAGATCCCATGACATCGACTGGTTCAGGGATGCACTAGATTACTAGTTATTGGACACATCACCTAGAAACCATATGTTGGGTTCCTAGAGTGTGCCAAATATAGGAGGTAGACATTTTCGTTATAGATTTATAAGTGGATTCTCAACTAGAGGGATGGAGAGGTAGATCTCATCCCATTTGATAGGGTAAATAGGTAGTTTGGCCTTGTGCAAGTTACTATAAGTGTATTTATTAGGTACAAGCATGAGGACTTGAAGATATTATTATCTGAGCTACATCCCATGAGGATACTACTACATCATGAGGAGTTTCTAGTGCAACCACATATAGGTAATGTTGGATTTGTGGATGGGTTCATGGATTGGTACTACACTTTATATGTGACAGTAGATTTTGGTGATGGTGATGGTTTCTATTTTATAGGGTTAGGTTGTTATTCTTATAGGTGATAGAGATCAGGTGAGAGCTTCATTATCCTTGGTTATATAAGAGAGGGACTCCTTGAGGTAGAGAGGAGGAGGAGCAATGGCACTTATAGAACCACCAAGCACCATCCCCATAGCACAATACTTGGCTATAGTGGAGGAGATACGATATTATGAGGCTATAGTTTTGAGTTGGTATTCTGATGAGCCCTAATGGGGTGAGTATAAATCAATTTTGGTAAGTGATGCTAGTAAGGTGATACCAAGGCAGTGGGTAGAATATTTAGGTGGACAAACAAGTACTATAAGTGGACAGGTATCAAGGCCTAGTGATACACCAAGAGATAGTGGTACCCCATGGGAATAGCTATGAGAGAATTCACACATATAATATATTATTATGTATCATTTTGATTCTAGCCTACAAGCTGATGTGGTGAGATGTACATTTTGAAAGAGAGAGACATGTATATTTTTTTACACATTATGATGTTTATTGGACTCACGAGTTGTATATATGATCTTAGCTTATTTTTCATGCTCGTGGTCTATGATTTTCATTAATGTCAATGCTTACGTTATGATGTTTATATTGATTATAGATTATGCTTATGTTATGGATGTTAGACACTAATGTAGACTTTACCTAGCTAGAGTATGAGATAGATTTTATTTATGGCTATGCTTATTATTTGCTTATGACATGCTAAATTTTAATGAGTATATGCTTCATTATTTAAATTTAGACATGTGATGAAAATGGTTGATTACTTTATTATTCATGGGTATTATGATGTTATTATGCTTTTTATGGTTATGATAATGGTTATGCATTCCCTTATGACAAATATGCATATGCTTATTATTAATTTGTTTGAAGGCAAAATACATGAGGTAAGTTAATTATTAACACTAGATGGGAGAATAAATAATATTATCAAGAGACAAACGTCGTAATGAAAATATCAACTAGCCACAATAGGATAGGAAGAGGACACGAGGCTTCTACTTTGACATGGACTAAAACAAAACCTAAATTTGGATTGTCTTAATAAACATAAGCCATTTTAATGATTCACATTGGCGTATGTTGGGTGGTTAAAAAGGTGTTTTGACCACATAATGTCAATTAAGCTCAAAATATCTTAATTATAGTGTATAAAGGGAAGATAGATGAAAATTAAACCTTCTTTTATGACTAGCATGGCTCTTATGTAGGTGTTTGAAGACCCAGTATAAACAATTCTATGTCACATAAAGTGTACATTGAAAGATGCAAGAAGTCTACTTGTGAAAGCTAATTATGACTTCCATCTTATTTTGTTGTGTGAGAGGTGATTGTAGCTTTAAAAATTAGCTTGCTTTTACTATGATTTTTAAAATGGGTCTTTTACTTTGTTGTTATATATGGGAAGTTGATCGATGTGAGAAGCTTCCAAGAAATTGTTATGCTTTTGACAAATGCTTGACTCAACCATCCTTCAAGGAAGTGGTCTAAGTTTATTTGTTTTATTTAAGGTTTTACGATAGTTATCCTTCAAGGGAGTAGTCTACCTTATACTTGTGAAATTTTAGATATGCTTATACAACTATCCTTCAAGGGAGCAATCTGTGAATACTTAGGAATGACCCATGATTGCTATTGGTTTGGATTTTCACTTTTTGCTTGTTTGATTTTTCTTGATGTAGACATGCTTATATAGGCTTAAGGGTTCACCTTTATGAAGTCATAACTAGAATCATAATAGGTTGATGAGATGTAAATGGGTTTAGGTGATAATGATCATATAAATCCATCCTAATAAAGGGGTAGAAAGTACCATGAGAATCATGCCATGGGTATAGCCATGGTACCCATTATTTAAGATTAGGTTATGACTGTGATGGATAATCACATGATTCAATTTTAATTATTTTCTTCTAAAATACAAAGATGAATGTGGTTGAAAGCAAGAAATGAGCTTGAGTTAAAACAAAAGGTGAACTTGATCCTTTCTAACAAAAGAATGAATGCATATATGAAGCATTGAGGGGCTCAGGGTCTAAGTTTCTTTCAAGAGAGGATAAATGGTAAGCTCCCAATCCATAATTGTGGGTTATGATATAGGGTCCAATCAAATTGAAAGCAAACTTACCCTTCTTGCTTTTCTCAATATTGGTGACATGTTGATTTTCCTTTAGGATGAGGTCCCTGATGTTGAATTCTCACACTCTAAGGTGTTTGTTATAGGAATGATTGACACACTCTTGATAGACATGAATATGGGTAAGTTTTGTTAACTGACTCTTATTAAGTAGCTTGAGTTGGGCCATGTAGTGCTAAGACAATTTTCCTAAAAAATGAAATATTGTAAAGATATGTGTAGAGAAGGCATTTGGACTTCAAGAAACAAGATGGATTCTACTCCAAACACAAGAGAAAAAGAGGTAGCACATATAGGGGTTATAATGCTAGAACAATATTCCCATAGGGTGAAGGAGATGTGAAAATGATAATCCTGATTGAATGCATTGATCATTTTCATTACCATGTTGTTAAGAGTTTTGTTACAGGCCTCGGCCTATCCATTCACTTGAGTGCGGTAGGGTGAGGATAAGGTTAACTTAATTATGAATGTGTCACATAGGTTTTGGATTTTATTATTATTAAAACACTTACCATTATTGGTGACAATATTTTGATGAACATCGAAGTGATAGATGATGTGATGGTTGATAGAGTCGACAATATTCTCCACTTTGGTCGAGACTAGAGGAATACCCTATACCCATTTGGTAAAATACCTAGTTGTAATGATAATATAATGGTGTCACTATAAATAATGGGGGTTAATTTCACTAATGAGGTCTAGAACCCATTGTGATAAAGGCCAAAAATTTATAGAAACATGAAGACTATGGCTAGGTGCATGATGTAAATTGGCATGTTGTTGGAATTTAACACACTTGTTCACATAATAGAAACAATATTGGTTAAGGGTATGCTAGTAATATCTAAGGTAAATTATGCATTTATCTACAATGAGGCCATCAAAGTGACCCCTGTAGATCCCATCATGCATTTCCTTGATCGTGTGAGATGCTTCGTGACTATGTAAGCAATAGAAGAGGAAACCATCGAAGTTGCATTTATAAATAATTCTTCCCATAATGGTATAATATGAGGTACTCTAGATATATTCTCTTTGAGCATTCCTAGAAAGGCTAGAAGGAATGATGGCAAGGTTGAGGTAGTCAAAGTTCTGTTGATACCAATTGTCAGGTCGGGTCTCCTCCACATTGAAAATGGTGAGAGAATCTAGTTTGACATAGGAAGGCTAGGTAATTTTGTGGATAATAATAGATAGCTTAGAGTTAGAGGTTACAGATGGGATCTAAGAGGTAAGGTAAGCCATAGTATCAATGAACTTATTTGTAGATCATAAGGTTGACTAGATGTGGTAGTGTTCAAATGACAATAAGAGTTTGTCAACTAGTTGATTGTACTATTGAAAAACATCATTCTTATACTGATAAGAGTCATCTACTTGATTAACCACAAGCTAGGAGTCACCAAATATGTTGATTATTTTGACTCCTAATTATAACATAGTTTGAAGGCCTATCACAAGGGCTTTTTACTCAACGATATTTTTGGTACATTTAAAATCAAGATTGAAGTACAAAGGAAGATGTTCACCATCAAGGGGAATAAGGATGATACCATCTCTCCCACAAATCTAAAATTTTGATTCATCAAAAAACATGGTGACTTGATATGTGAAGTCCACCTGAAAGAGTGTTGCAATGGACTCATCAAGGAATTCGAGAGGAGTAAGTTTATTGTCTGTTAATGGTGTTCTAGCCAATTGGTTGGAAATGCCTTTCCCTTTATTTGAATTTTGTTAAAGGAACTCAAGGTCAAAATCTACTAAAATCATGAGCCATTTAACCATGTATTTGTTTTGGTATGTCTTAGAGTGTATTAAGTGGGTCTATATTGGTTATGACATAGGTTTTGTGGTTATGAAGGTAGTGGTAAAAAAATTTGGCCACGAAGACTTAAGCTAATAAAAGCTTCTCAGTGTGGGTATATTGAGTCTCATACTCTACAAATGTATGACTGATATAGTAGACAACTTTCTCTCTATGTTGTTCATCCTGATGACCAAGCATTGCCTATAGAGAGTGATTGATGGAAGAGATATAAATGTAGAAAGGTTGGTCATCCTTGGGAGGGCTGAGGATAGGTGTAGATAAAAGGTACTTTTTGAGTGAATCAAAGGCCTTTTGATAGTTGTTATTCCACTTAAAGGAGACATCCTTCTTCAAAAGGTGGTTGAAGGGTTAGCTTCGGTCTGAAAGCTAGGAGATAAAGCAATAAATGGATTGAAGCTTCCCCTACAAATTATAGAGTTTCTTAAGGTTAACTAGAGGAACCATGCCAAGGATGGATTTGATTTTGGTTAGATCAAATTTGATTCCTCGAATGGAAATGATAAATCCAAAGAGATTTCCTACCAAAACCCCAAAAATTCACTTCTTGGGGTTGAGACAGACGTGGTAATGGATAAGTCACTCAAAGATTATCTTGAAAAAGACCAAATGATCCTTTAAAAGTTTAGATTTATTGATAAGGTCATCCATATAGTCTTCTGCAATCTTATGGATAGGGTCATAGAAGATATAAGTCATGACACATTGGTAAGTTGTACCAGCATTCTTTAATTCGAAAGACATGACTCAATAGTAGAAGGTTCCCCATGGGGTTATAAAGGTAGTCTTGTGCTGATATTTAGGGGTATTTAGGATCTGATTATAACCCAAGATTACATCTATGAGAGATAAAATCTTGTGGTCGGCCATAAGATTAACTAGCTAGTGAGTGTTTAGTAGAGGAAAGTCATCTTTAGGGAAAGTAAGGTTGAGGTCATGAAAGTCCACACAAATGCATAGTCCCCTTGTGGATTTGATTATAGGTATGATTTTTGAGACCCATTGGGGATAGTCAATGGGTTGAATTAAATTGATATATAGGAGGTACTAAATCTCTTCTTTGAGTAGAAGGGTTATGAAAGGGTACATGCATCCAAGTTTTTTCTTAACGGGTTTGGAATCATATTTAGTGACTATGTTATGGTTAGCAATGGTACGGTCAATTCTAGACATGTCACTATAAGACCAATCAAATGATATGCCATGGTCTTGGAGGAAGGAGGGGAAGTCTTGAAGTTCCTTGAAATTCAATGATTGGCAAATTTTGACAATGTGGGCGTTATTCAGAATGCCCAAGTTGATATCCATGGTGGATTGTTTCAACATGGTCAAGGTCTAAGGAGGAAGGGATTTGTTGATTATAGAGTCTAAAGCACTAAGGTAGGTGAGAATATAATCATCATCCTAGCACTTAATAGTATTAATGGTAAGAGAGTAATCTCCTATCATCTCAAGGTGGATGAATGGGATGGTTATGGTTGCCCCTTCTTTTTGATAATTCAGGGGTCTGAGGTTGATCACATTGATAAAAAGCAATTTGGGTGGGATGATGTCATCATCCTCACACATAGGTGAAGGAGAGGTTGGGGAAGAAGGGGTGTCTTCCTCGATAATGGTGGTGGTAGGTGGTTTGGTTTGCTTCTTGATGGGTAAGATGAAATTACTACCATGTTTCTCATGAGGCTTTCTAGTCTTAATGGAAATCAAATCATGTGGGCCATGATCATATCACCCAAGACCAAATACTTTTCAAACACACCTGTGGAGGTATGTTTTGGAAAAACTCAGCTTATCTACATAAGTGAAGCCAAAGGTGAATGGTTAAGGTAAAAAGGAGGAGGTAGAAGCACCAAGTGATTTATCAAGTACCCCATATATGAAATGGGTTTGATAGTGTGAATATCTAAAGGGAACAATGGTTTCAACATCAGTTTCATACCCAGGTTGGTGGGAAATTTTCCCATACTCTTGGGAAATAGGGAAAGGATCAAGGGCAAGGAGGCAATATTCCCCCAATGAAATATGTAGGAAAGTGGATTATAGGTGGTCTGAGGTGGGGATCTGATTAGAGGGGATGAATGAGCTATTTGATTCCTTATGAGTATAAAAAGGCATGAATTCATCTTCCATAATGGAGGTCTTGTCCTTAGTTAAGGAGGGTGTGTTGGATGGGGGTAGGAGGACGTCATTGGGTTGGTAGGTCATATTGCATGTCGAGAAGGGACTTGGGTGAGATTGGATGGTGTTGACCTAGCCTTCATACTCAAATGTAAAGCAATGATGAAGGGTAGAGGGGACACAACCCATGGATCAGATCTAAGGTCATCCTAGAAAAGCATTGTATTGAAATTTGCCTTCCACTACATATAAGAGTTTGGGGAGTGTGTGAAGTCATAAATAGATATGAAGGACAATAGTTCTCAGGGTAGTGGTCATGGTGTCATTAAAGTACCAAAGGATAGTAGAGTTTTTTGACATAACATTGTCCAGTAGGTTGAGTTGGTTATAGGTGTGGGAGGATATGATATTAATACTAGCTCTCCTATCAATCATACCCTATTTGATGTAGGTTTGGTTGATGTAAATATTAATAAATAGAGGTGGATATAGATCATCAGGATGGATAGATGGTATTATTGAATCCTTGAAGGTGATAAGGTTATAAATTTAAAGAGTACCAACAAAAGATACTAGAGGTTGGGGGTCTTTAGGTTAGACCTCTACCAATTTTAATACCTCAATCTTTACTTGGAAATGATGAGGTGACATAGTAATCAACTCATATAAGTTCATCTTCATTGGGATCTAGTGAAGTTGTTTGAGCACCACTCTCTAGATGGATTCAGAGGGTTTGGAATGGGAGGCACATAAGATAGATACCTTGGGTTTGGATGAAGGAGAAAATGTTTGGGTAGGGTTTGATTGGGAGGTGGAAGATGGTTATGTCCATGAAATGGACACATTGGCCTTCCCCTTATGCTTTTTTTGTGCTCTCAAGACCACATGGATAGTACAGATAGAGGGAAGAATTGGGGTAGGAGATTTTATTTGTTCCTCATCACTCAAAGGTGAGAGTGGAGAAATAGGTAGGTTTTGGCTAGTGTTTATTGGTTATTAGATTGGTAATGGGCCTATGGAAGGTTTTTCCAATAAGAGCTCATCCTCATCATAGAGCTGATAGATAATGGTTTAGATATCCTTGTAGTTATCTATGTTATGGATAGGTGTCCTATCATAAGAGCACACTTGGAAGTCATTATACCAAATAGGTTTTGAATTGAGAGGATAAAATGGCCTTATAGGGAGAAAGGTCAATAAAGAAGCTTGTTATTACATTTGGAAAATGGTTAAGTAGGATTCAGCTAAAGGTGGAGAGGGTTTAGGGGTTTTTGTCTTGGTTGGTAAGGGGGAAGTCCTTTTAGAAGTGGGATTGGTGACAGAGGGTTTAGGTAAGGTGGTTAATTTCATTGGTGGTTTTGATTTTGGTAAGGTGGGGGTTGGTAAAGTATTAAAAGTGGGATTTAGGGAAGGCAGCTTAGCTATTGATGACTTGGTAAAGATAGGTGTGTCAAAAAGCAATTGTGTTGGTATAATCAATAGTGGTAATTGTGTTTTGGTTAGGACAACCAACTTCCTAATTAGACTAGATGGATGAGGCCCCAAGATAGAGGGCAAGGTTGAAGGGGGTAGGAGTTTGGCTTTCTAGATTTTTGGTGTTTTTAGTCCCTTAATTGATTTGGGTTGGTGTTTGATTTTTGGGTTTGGTAAGGTGAGTTCCACTTCCACATATGGGTGACTACGACTTTGTGTATGGAAGGTTTTAAGGTTCTTGGTTCATTTGGTTAGAGAGGATGACTTGGTTTTTTGGGGTTTAGTTGCCTTTGATGGTTGAGGAATAGTTGTGTTGGTAAAGGCTTTCATTGGTTTGGTTGGTAAGATATGAGTGTGGATAATAGAAGGGGTAAGTTGGTCTTCCAATGATGTGGTTGGAGGTTATTGCTTGGTGATATAAGGTATCCCTAATTGATTCTATAAGGTGGATTGATCCATGTCAGAGTTGGATACAAATTCCAATTTTTGCACTAACCTAGAGAATGGTTTATAGGTTGGTTTTGTCCCCTGCATAGTGGACCTAAAAGATAAGCACATATGTTGAGATAGAAGGATGGTAACCTCATCCTTTTCCTCAATCAAAGGGTGAAATATTTGAATGGGTGATTCCTCTATGTGAGGTTCAAACATGGGTGATTCCTTTTTGTTAATGATCTCAAATGGGGTAGTAAATTTCTCGATGGTTGGGGGAGAAGGTAAAATGGGTGTTTATCCCAGTATGTCTATAGAAGGAAGGATTGATGGTTCGACTACCTTAATAAATGAAGGAGTAAAAAGGAGTGATTCCTCATTTTGGGTCTCTAAAAGATGATAAGTTAACTCCACTTCCTCAATAAGTGGAGAGGGAAAGGATTAGATAGGTTGGCTAGTAGGTTCTTTAGCAACGAGCATGCCAAGAACCATGTTAATATTATGGGCATTATGAGATCACTGAACCATGTTTCTCTCATTTTTGGTAGGCCCATCATTGGGGAAAGGTTTCCTAAATATGTCAAGGGCCTGATTTTGAGGTATTTTGGGGCTATCCAACACAAGATCCCCCTTTTCAATGAGATATTAGACAATGCTCTTGAAGGTGTTACACTTACTAATGTCATGTCCAACTGCTTGATTGAAGGCACATAGATCATTCTATTTATACCAAATAGGTACAAGATGATAATAATCAAATTATTTATGTGGTTTGATAGGAAGAATATGTATAATTTTTGTATTTAATAACTTCTCTAGGATTGAAGCATAATATTCTCCCAATGGAGTAAATTGATTCTAGTTATTCTATTTTTAGTTCCTCACATTTTGCTTTAAAGAAATAGAATAATTTAGTTGGTTGATGGATGATGGAGAAGTGGATTTAAGGAAAACCACATTCACATTTCCCTTGTTTTTGGTCCCAATGTTACTTTGGTTACTTAGTTTGGAGGAGGAAGCCTCATTGGCTTTGTAGGTAGAGTTCTTGTTTTTTAGTTTTAGCTTTCCTTCATTGATGGATTTTTTCTCTAAATTTTGTACCATGGTAAAAGTCTCATCAATGGTTTAGAAGCTCTAAACATTTAATTTGGAAGAGATGTTATTGGCACATGCTCGAGTAAATATTTTGATAAATTCAGGTTGGGGCAAGGAAAAGGGAAGTTGATTGATTAGGATCCTCTAATAAGCTACAAAATTGGCAATAGATTCATCATAAAATTTATGGATAGAGTAAATTTTAGTGATGGAAACCTTCTTGGAGATATTTATCAAAAAGTGATCCAATAAGGTTTAATCTAGTTGGGTGAAGGAGAAGAGAGAATGCTTAGTTATGGCATTATACTATTCCAATGTCGGTCCTGACAAAGACATAGGAAAAGTGTGAAGAAGGAGGGCATCATCATAGGCAATAAAATAACGTGAGTACCTAAATTCCCTAAGTTGATGTTGGATATCCTCCTTATTCTAAAACTTAGAGAACTTGGGAAGCTCTCACTGAAGAGGATATGGTCGGATAGGGACAGATGGGTGAATGGGTTCATTATAGATATGATCATATGATAAGACATTGTGAGCTCCAAAAATAGATGACTCTAATGTAGTCATCTTATCCATGAGTCCTTTCCATAATTTTATAAAGCGCTTGATTGCCTAAAAAATTCATGTGATTGAGACTTATTTCATCATAATGGTAGATTACTTGGAAAAGCTAAAAATATATAAAAAATGGTAATTTTATGGTTGAAGATAATTAGCCAATTATTAAGCTTCACTCCCTTAAAGGCCTAATTTCCTCCTTTAGAAAATGGCTTGAGAAAAACAAGGTAAAACATATTGAAAATGTGGTTAACATGTTCCTATGGGTGGCTAGTGTGCACTATCATGGCCTTATTATAAGGGTTTTAGGTGTTGGGATGAACTAGGCTATTCAAATCAGTCTCAACATCAAAACTAAAAAAAGAAGTTTTTGGCCATGGTTATAATGAAAAATGTCATTTTGGGGTGGAATAACAAAAACCCTTATGGGCTTGAGTGCTATTTTTTTTCTTTAGTATATTTGTTTCTAAGTTCTAATTAATGATCTTGATATAGGGGCATCCATGGTAAAAAAATATTTTGCATCACTCAAAAATAAAGTGATGTATGTTTTTATTTTATTTTATTTTATTTCATTTTGGTATAGTTGATTGGTGATATATCTTCTTGAAGTTTTTATTTTCTCTTATTTTTCATAGTAGTGGATAGATAAAGTTATTGTAATAAATTTTAACTACCAACATTTAGCAAGAAAAACTATTTTACTTCTTCAATGTTAAAGTGGACTAAACCCAAATTTGCTCTAGGGGTGATTTTAATGTTAATAAATTACTTAACCCAAATTAGATTTGTGCTAGATTTGAACAAAATTGGAAGTTTTAGTGAGACAAAAAATACCAATTACTCTATAGTCATCACAATTAATATATTATTGTTAATAATGACTTAAATCCCTATTAATTATTAAAGACTTGAGTAAAGTTTACATTAGATAGTTTGGGCTTGAATCCCAATAAGGTATATGGGAGATTCAAATGGAATCTACATTGTTAGTGGAGACCTGAATCCCAACAAGGTCAAAGGGATTATTGGTGGGGTTGCAATAACTTGATATGCCTAAAATCCTAATGGATTTAATGATTGTTTATTGTGCTAGTTGGGAAAAAGGTCTGAGAGGGTCTATAAAAATTATATAATGCCTAGACTATTCTAAAATCATGATATTGTCTACCTTAAGTTATTCAAAATGTATATTTTTAGATTTTGAATTTCTCCAGCATAAAAAGGTTATAAATGAAATATGAAAAACTAAAGGTGGCTTATAATGTGAAGGGTTAGACCACTACCTATTGATATAAGAAAATGGTGTTCATTAGTGGGGATGTTGAGAACTAAATATGTGTTAGCTGATGAAGTTTGTATCTGAACGTACCATTGCTAAGTTTTATTGTTATATTATTTTTTCTTCGTACAAAATAAAGAGAGTGTATTCTTTTATTGCATTATCCAAGCCTAAATTTCATTATGTTCTTGGTGTGTTTGTGTGATCGAACTAGAAACACATAAATATATGTTATTCTTACATGAATACCTTGTATGTGCTTACACCAATTGGTATTAAATCATGGTTTTCAATTTTTTGGAGAGTGTGCATGAAATAAGACTATAGCTGAGTTGATTGGCAAATTGTGAAAGATAATTTTACATTGTGAGAGGGATGCACATAGAGATAATGTTATTTGGAGAGGGTAAATAGACAGAGGACCTCTAGTTGTATACTTGGTTGATATAATAATTTGAATGCAAGCTTGTATGCAACTAAAATAGTGAAATTAGTTTTTTGAGTTATATAAAAAAATTAAGCGATGATTAAATGTATAAAATTATATTAGTTTTTTTCTAATTTTTAAATTATATTATAATATTTTTTTAAAAATAGATTATAAAAAATATGGGTAACATGAAATATTTAAGTGTTGATTAAAATTTTAAAATTATATTAGAATATTTATAAAAAAATTATAAAAATATATAAGTAATACAAATTTATAATCTTTTTTCTAGAATGTAGGATTCTAGTCATCAAGGGTCATTTAAATGATGATTAAAAGTTTGTAATTATAATAAAATAGAATACATATTCTATATTAATCTATGTTAAATACATTGAGAGATATTATCCTCAAGGTGCCTATATTTAGAGTAATTCATCCATTATAACGGTAATTTTTGAAGGCTTTTATTTAAAACTAGTACTTATGAATTTTAAGCTTGATTTCACATTATCATATTCATAGAGAATTGCATAAACTGGGGGTGTGTCCCAAATTGGTTATCTCAATAGTGTATCAGCTATATGCAATTTAATAATGGTTCTAACCAAACACATCTTCAATTGGTAATAGAGTCAAGAAAGACATGTCTAATAAAAAAATTTGTCACATATTCCTTTATTATAGATGTAACAATTTTTGCCTAAGTTGTTAGTCAACCAAGATATACATTCATATTTTTTATCGAAGCATGAATAATTTTCATCTCTCTTGAGAGATTGGGTGGTTTATTTGGCCATAGATGACATGTGATCTATAAAATTTCCTTCACCAATCTCAAGTATTGGACCTAAAAGAACATATTCATTTAAATATGCATTGAATTCTATATGGATAGATTTTAGTTTTTCAAGGGCTTTCTAGACACATTGGGTGGGAGATATTGTTGTTTTATTTCATCAATATTCATATCATGTAGAACTTATTGTGTTCAATCTTATGTTTATAATTATTATATACTTAATTTTTATTTACAATACAGATGTAGGTAGTTCCACATTTTTATTTTCTTTATAGTAAAATAATTGGAATATCTAAAATATGATGTGCTAAAAAAAATTCAGTATTCTTAAATTATTATGGAAAAATAATTATTTCATGTGTATTTGTTATCCCTCTAGTTGCATGGGTTAATTATATAATTAGATTCACATTGAATATTAATAGCTCTACTAATTGGGTCAATTTTGTTATTTTAGTTGGTTGGGATGTAGTATCCATGTTATTATCTTTAGAAAACTAATGTTCACATTTCTCTTATTGACATCTACTACGAACATACCCTTCAAGATCTTGATAAATAATCATTCAAAAATAAAACTCTTGATAGATATAACATGTATGGAGAATCAATTTTTCCTAACTCATGTCAAGACAACAACTATATAGTATTGATATTTATCTCAACATTTCCATTAATATGAGGATTTGTTTGTTTATGATTTATTTGGGACCCTTGCATTTAACCTCACCTTTTTGGTCATGTGATTTTTTTTTTTTGGACAATTCACCCTTTTTTACATTCTTCCAATTTATTTTGGTAGTAGTCACATCTATGGGATTCTATATATGCCCTTAAAAATACTCATTGACGATAAAAAATTTAAAAACCATTATATCTATTACTATTTATTCAAAGATTTTTGGCACTTGATTTATTCCACTTTAATTTTCAACAAGAAACATGATAAGGGTTTCTATAAGGGCCATCATATTCATATACAATATTTTTACTTATAATTAAATATATAATCTTGATTGGTATATAACATGTCATTTACCTATTTTAAGGATTCAAACTCAAAACATATAATTTATAATATTAGTAAAATATCATAATAAAAAATTATATGATAAAATACTATATAAATAATAGTTTGTCTTACATATGAAAAGTAATTATAATTATGGTAACTTTTAACTCTTTAAAAAAAATAGATTAATTTATACATTTATTCATTCTTTTAAATCATTTTTCCTATTTCTCTCCTTAAAAAAATTACTCATTCATTAATTCATTAATGTTTGGAATTTGTGTTCATTTTGAAAATAATTATATTAAGAATCATTTAAATTGTTTTATATATTATTTGTAAGGTATAAATATAAGATAGAATATATGTTTTCTAAATTAGATTTGTATTTTATACTACTTTTTCAATTTATAAAATATATTATTTTAACAACAAACATTTAAAAACTGAAGCCACAATAAATATACTCATGAAATAGTATTAAAATATTAATAATTTGGTTTCTTAAATTCATAAAAAATAAAACATGACATGAACTAAGGCAACCAAAATTCTGAAATAACCCTCAATGACTATTAATATTGAACTTAACTATTAAAAGAAAAAAATGTGAACCAAAAAAGAGAAGAAGAGATATTGATTAAATTAATTTAATTTAAAAAAAAAAACATAAGAAACTTTTAATAACCATCTACCTCTTATCTTAAATATTAAAATTCTAGTTGTCATTTTCCAATTTTTTGCTTAGATATCAACTTTCCATGTCAATTACAAATTTATAGTGAATAAATTGTTAATAGATTCAATGAATAGTTGTCTTAAGTTATAACATGTCATTGAATTATATATAAAATATTGGGGTATCTAAATTAGAAATTTAGGATATCTGTTACATAATAAGGGTTATTTAGTGCTTAGTATTTTCTTGTAGTAATATTATTATTATGAATTTATGATGATATTCAAATCTATAACCAGACTCATAATAGAGCAGTTGACAAAGTAGTTACTGGATAAAACAAAAAAAAAAAAACTTCAATGCTTTATTCACAAATGGAGAAGCTTTTAATAAATAAACTTACAAATCATTAATCGATAAATTTAATATTATAACATAATACTGTAATAAATATTCCAACATTTTTATTTTCAAATTTTATAATTATTAAAATATAATGTCCAATACAGTTGACTACATCATTAAAGAACTATAAATGAATGATATAGGACCATACATACACTATTATTATTATTACTTGAGTAGTTCATATGTATTTGAAAGATAAATAATGTGTGTATAGACCTGACAAATATGTGGCATGTCTAGTTTTATTTTAAAATAAGATAATAATCATGTATGGGATATGAACTCCTTTTGCAATGGGAAGCTGGTAAGTGTATGATATGTTCACTAATCCCTATCTTTGGATTGAAAATTGTTTATGATTGAGTATTTGTCCATAAATTGAAGAATTTATACATGACTAACCTTGATGGTAAATTTTTTATATTGAAATCTATATAATTTAACAAATCAAAATTAGTTTACATATAAATGTAATCAATAGGTAATATCTCTTTTACCTGGATCAATTGATTAAGTTGTCAAAAATTAATAGTGTTCTATTGGTCAAAAAATAAATGAATTAATTGTTTTCTTATCTATATCATGTTGTTAACTTGCCTAGAATGATGGGTAAAAAAGTCGTGGAGATATAGCCTAAGTGATAGTTTGAATTTGTATAAAAAAAATATTTCCATATAACATACCAAAAACAAACTTGTCATTTTTAGTCATAATTGATAAACAACTAGTTACTTATAAGCTTTATCCACCTATAAATAAATTATATATTTTAGTTGTGTTTCACACTTTAGAAATCCAATAATTGTAAATAAATCCCAAGAAAAAAGGCAATATAAATGGTGAACTCAAAAAAACATACTAATAATCTAATATTCAGATTTTAAAAAAACACATCATGTATCAAAACAACTAAAAATACATATATATTTTCTCTCTCTCACACACACATTATATATATATATATATAATGTGTGTGTGTGTGTGAAAATATATATGTATTGTTAGTTGTTTTGATACATGACATCATGCATCAAAACAACTAACAATACATATATATTTTCTCACACACACACATTAGACATATATATATATATATATATATATATATATATATATATATATATATAGACATACATACATATATATACATATACATATACATATATATACATATACATATATATATATATATATATATATATATATATATATATATGTATGTATGTATGTATGTATTTATGTATGTATGTATGTATGTATATGTATATGTGTGTGTGTGTGTGTGTGTACGTATGTCTGTCTGTCTATATTTATATATATATATAGACATACATATACATATATATATATATATATACATACATACATATATATATATACATACATATATATATATATATATACATACATATATATATATATATACATATATATATATACACATACATACATACATACATATATATATATATATATATATACACATACATACATACATACATACATACATACATACATACATACATATATATATATATATACACACACACACACATACATACATATATATATTCATACATACATACATACATATAGAGATATGTGTGTGTGTGTGTGTGTGTGTGTGTGTGTGTGTGTGTGTGTGTGTGTGTGTGTGTGTATGTATGTATGTATATATGTATGTATGTATGTATGTATGTATGTATATATATAATTAATGATGTACAAATTTACTACTTATTAAAATTGTTGATGGATTATTAGAATTATTGACCACAATATATAATCTAAAACAATTTAAAACATGCTAAATATATTCAATTTAGAAGCCTGATGGGGGTATTCATTATAATTTTATTATGTCAAATTTTACTTAATATAAGCCACATAAAAAATTAAAATGGAGAGCATGAATTGTATTTAGACATAAACTGGCTACTCAGGACAAGGGTAAATCCCCACACTATATTTTTTGGAAACACGTAAACTTTTGATAAAGAGAATACATTATATGTGTCCATTATAGGGAGATAGAAAAGTAATAATATAAATTCAATCCAAACAAATATATTTCCATGTTAAAATAGGGGTTTTAGATGAAGGAAGATTTGAGTTGTCCTACCAATGTTCCTACTATTCTATTGAATGGAAGAAACATAAAATTGGTACATTGAGTTCCTATATCATTCACTCATCATTCATGAATTCCATGTTACCTTCTAAACTCTAGAGCTAGGCTTAAATTAATAGTTATCTAGGAATAAGGAATCAAATGGCCTACCTTTGACTCCTTCCCAAAGTCTTTTTATGCTTCTAGATCTGATCTTACTAATAAAATTACTAATTATAAAAATAGCCAACACAACTGGAGTATAAATCATCCTATGCATTAACATACAAGAAAGGTACCCATGAATGTAGTACATAAAATTCATTATTGGATTGAATCCAAGCATAGTCTTTATGTACCATGATTAGGATGAGACCAACATAATCTCAAGCTTTACATTCTTGCTCTTAATTCTCTCCATATTTGATGAAAATAAAGGTACATTAAACAAATGGTCATGTAAAAACATTACCTTTTCCTATACCATTTACTTGCTAGGCTAACATGGCCATGGCACTATCGAGAGAATGGTCAATAGCCTAAACATCTTCAAATCCATGCTTGTCCACATTTTTTTACCTTATCAAATGGAGTGTGGAAATGGTAGGAGGTATGGAGTTTTTCAGTGAGAATGTTTATGTTAGACAAGAGGTCTATGGCTAAGGAGTGATTTTTCATAATCCTATGTTTGAATGAAATAATAATATTTGTTACACCCACCAGTTGTAACTAGATGCCTATGGATTGTTTACTCCATTTATAAATGATGTTGAAGATGGATCCATTGAGTTTATCATGCAGAGGGTGAAGGAGATTGAATTTGAAGAATCTTCACTACATGTCCACTTGGTTATCCTCCCCATGCCCTCCTTACATACAAAGATAGACATGATAGTGTAATGAATGGTCTACCAAAAATTGATTGTATTTTATAGCAAAATTAATCACATATCCATCAAAATATTAAAAAAGCATTATGCTTTCATAATATGTATTCTTCTATTAAATCTTACAAATATTCTAAATAATATCCTTAGGAATATTCTATTATTTTTGTGACAAACTTTATTAAATATTTAGAATTATTAAAATAATATGCATTTAAAAAATTCTTATTGGCTAAAAGCAAAACTAAATAATTGTAAAGTGAAACCTATTGTAACCTATCCTCCCAGGGACTAATAATACATGTCAAATATGGGTACAAAGGAATTACCTCCTAATTTTATTATGGTAAGAGAATATATTTTGGATAATAATCGAATAAACTAAGTCCACACTAAAATATCAAGACGAAGTGTATTGTAAAATAATAATAATTTTTTGATTTCCATTAATACATACATGTGTGTGTGTGTGTGTGTGTGTGTGTGTGTGTGTGTGTGTGTGTGTGTGTGTGTGTGTGTGTGTGTGTGTGTGAGAGAGAGAGAGAGAGAGAGAGAGAGAGAGAGAGAGAGAGAGAGAGTGTGTGTGTGTGTGTGTGTGTGTGTGCGTGCACCTGTGTGTTCAAATTCTATAATATCTTACATGTCATGAGGTTAAGGGATATTATAGAATTTGAACACACACACACACACATATGTTCAATTTCTATAACATCCCTTAACCTCATGACATGTTATATATATATATATATATATATATATATATATATATATATATATATATATATATATATATATATATATATATATATATATATATAACATGTCATGAGGTTAAGGGATATTATAGAATTTGAACAAACACACACACACACACACACACACACACACACACACACACACACACACACACACACACACACACACACACACACACATATATAACATGTCATAAGGTTAAGGGATATTATACAATTTGAACAAACACATACACACACACACACACACACACACACACACACACACACACACACACACACACACACACACACACACACACACACACACACACACACACACACACACACACACACACACACACACACACACACACACACACACACACACACACACACACACACACACACACACACACACACATAACATGTCATGAGGTTAAGGGATATTATACAATTTGAACAAACACACACACACACACACACACACACACACACACACACACACACACACACACACACACACACACACACACACACACACACACACACACACACATGTCTTACATGTCATGAAGCTGAGGGATATTATAGAATTTGAACCATTTGCATGTATGACTCAGCATTTCCTGATGTCTATCATGTGACATCACCAACTGCTATTAATGACAAGTTATGGTTTATATTGTTGACATTATATGGAATGTATTGTAATGTAGGTGTTGATTTAGGTCTTAAAAGTTGGCACATAGGTGTTGAGCCTATAAAAGATTTGAATGACAAGTGTGAATCCAAATGAGTAAAAGTGGTTTCATAGGATCGAGTTATCCAAATTTTCCTAGTGTAATGCAAACCAAATAAGTCTCTCTATAGTTATCACAAGCCATAATAATGGTACAGGCATTAATTTAGGGACCACTAATGATGATACCACATGGATCAATAATGGTCTTAAGACACTTAACATAGATATATAATTATAAATAGTACTGACACAAGTGTGTTTAATGTCCCTAATTTTTTCTTAACAGTAGTTTGATCTAAGAACCAAAATGAGTCAAGCACAACAATGTAAGATTCAATGCACCCTAATATGAAAGAGGAATTCCCATCATCACAAATAGTTCCTAACAACATTTGATGCCTATCACTGCTAGGGACCATAGGGTTAAAAAGATAGAGATATTACAATAAAAACAAATAGGCTTTAAACTCTACTGTATGGCTAAGATATTATTTTTTTCTGATTGACTTCTCTATGCAAAAATATAAACTTGTAAGGAACAGTCAAATAGATGTCAACTTTAAAGTTAAAATTGATATGGGAAAATAAAATGGACATAAAATTTAAGATAAAACATAATTTTGAATAACTTACTCTATTACAACCCTTTTTTACTATTATATAACATATATCGATATAATAAAACATGAAGTTTACTTTTAATGTACTAGTTTTAGTTTTTACTAAATACTAGTACTTCAATATTTTCATAATATGGTGTTGATAAAAAAAAAATTGCATAATTTTTAATTTATAATCATTATTTTCATTATCTTTTTTAAATACACTTGAATAACCAACAAATGAATCTACAATCATAACTACCATTTATTTAGTAGATATTACTATTGAAATTTAGTCCATTTTGTGGTATTTGGGCTATCTAAAGCATTCAGTGATTATAATTTAAATAACATGAAATATTATAGGCATGGAAAGATGTAGTCCCTTGACTATATGATAGTTGTTTTAATTGTATAATCTTTTGTAAGTAGTGATTATCTAAGCTTATAAAGTTACTATCCTCATAAAATGAATATAGCTAATATATAATTGTAGAGGATTTGACATTATTAGTAATATATTAAAATAAATTTATATCACTTAGATATATTATATGACATATATAAGGGATTTAATACATATGTGTTTACTAGATGCCTAAAACACTAGAGGGATGCATAATAATGATGTGTGTTAGAACATGTGTAAGTAATGGCATCAGGGAGAATACTCCTTTTCAAATTTAATACAAGTCCGATTTAAAATTAAAACATATTAATAGTTTTGAGGGAGTATTCTAAAAGAGAGTTAAATGAATCAACACCCCACAATCAATTTATTAATCAAAATATTGAAAGGGTTGTAGTCTAATAGGTGAGGATGATGGTTGTCTATATCCATCCACTAAGGTATAAATCTATCTAGATACCTAATATGGGGAGTCAAATGGTTAAGGGAAGGATCATACCCTCAGTGATTTTATTCATGCACAAAATTGAAAGGTCATGCAATGATTTGGTGGGATCACCTACAGAAAGAGAGATAGAAAAAAGGCAAATAGAAGATTAATTCATGGAAAAAGATGTAGAAGAAGATGAGGGAGAAATTTATTCATGTGGATTATGTGCAAACTCTAGACAAAAGATTTCATAATCTGAGGCAAAAAGATCATAGTATACAAGAGTATATAGATAAAATTTATAAGCTTTTTATACAAGTGGAGCATGATGAAATAGAAGAGTGAATGGCTGAAATGTATGTAAATTGTTTGAAATTTCCTATTAAAAATTAATTAGGCATGCATAGAATAACTAACATGGAGGAGGCTTATCAATCAACTTTGAAGGTAGAAGAAAAACAAAATAGATAAAATTTTAGAAGAACATCTTTTGGTCCAAGAAGAGGTAGATCCCCTCCAAATAAGAGATGAGGTGGGTATAATACCACTAGAGGTGGGTCTAATACCAATAGAGGTTAATCATCACATGGTGAAAAAATATAAGATGACAATAGACAAGGGTTTCAATACCAATAAAGAGGAAGAGGATTTCAGAGGGGACAAGGTTCTAGTGTTTTTAGAGGATGGTTTTTGAATCAACATAGATAGTGTGTCCATTATAGATGTGGAGAAGAAGGGCATATATAATTTGAGTGTTCACACTATCAATATCAAGAAAGGAGGCAAGAATATCTCCTAAGAGTGAATCTAGTTAAGGTTGAGATAGAAGAGTAGAATACTGAAGTTGCACCAACAAATGTTGGAGAGAATCTCATGAAGAGAAGAACCATGATCACTCCAAGGAAGAAGCAATTTTAGAATAAAGAAGTTGGTGATGCAAGGTTGTGATCAAATTTTTTTTGAACAAGATGTACTTTAGGTGTAAAGGTATGTAAAGTAATTATAGATGGTGGTAGTTATGAAAATACAGTTTTTAAAGTAATGATTGAGAAACTAAATTTTTAATGTGAAAAGAATCATAATCCTTATCACATTTCATGGTTTAATAAAGAGAATGAAGTTACAGTAGATAAAAGGTGATTAATCAATTTTTTTATATGAAAGAGTTATAATAATGAAATATGATGTGATATTATTTTGATGGATACATGTCATGTGTTATTGGGAAGACCATGTAAATTTGACAGTAAATTAATTCATGATGGAGAAAAGAACACATACACTTTCTGGATAGGTGGTATAAAAGTAGTTTTGTTACCTCTTAAAGAGGAAGAGAAAATAGAAAGCATTTTCTCTAATAAATAATATATCCAAGATATGAAGTTAGCATGTCATTGTTATGCATTAGTAGTAAAGAATGAAGAAATAAAAATGGTGCCAATACCAAAACAAGAAGCAAGAGTGTTGAAATAATATGCATTTGTTGTGCCTAATGAGTTACCAGATACTTTACCATTGAAAAGAGATATATAACATCACATTGATTTAATTCTAGTATAAATTCTATCCAATAAAGTAGATTATATGATGAGTCTAACAAAACATATAGAATTAAATAAATAGGTTACTTAATTGTTAAGGAAAAAGGTGACAAGGGAGAGTATGAGTCCTTGTGTAACACAATCATTGCTAACTCTAAAGAAAGATGGAGGATAGAGAATGTGTGTGGATAGTAAATCAATTAATAAAATTACAATAAAATATATGTTTCTTATACCTCATTTAGATGATATGATGGATGTGCTTTTAGGAGCAAAATATTTTCCAAAGATTGATCTAAGGAGTGGTTATTATTAGATTCAAATTCATGAAAGAGATGAGTAGAAAACTAAATTCAAGACTATGGATGGCTTATATGAGTGGATGGTGATGTCATTCAAATTATCTAATGTACCTACCACATTTATGAGGGTGATGAATATAGTGCTACAAGAATATATTGATAAGTTTGTGGTTATTTATTTTGATGATATTTTGATATTCATTAGGACTAAATAATAACACTTATAGCATTTGAGAATGGTAATGATTTGTTAACAAAGGAGAAGTTGTATGTAAATTTGAAGAAGTACAAGTTTATACAGAATAGTTTGGTATTTTTAAAATTTGTAGTTTCAGTAGATGGTGTGAAAATGGATGAAGAAAAGATAAAGGCAATTATTTAATGGCCTATTTCAATAGGCATTATAGATGAAATAAGTTTCCATGGTTTAAAAACTTTTTACAAAAAAATTATTAGTGTTGTGGCACCAATAACATATTGCATGAGAGGGAAAGAATTTACATGGACTAGAGAAGCCACATAAGGGTTTGAATTTTTGAAGAAGAAGATTACATAAAGGCCAATTTTAGAATTACTAAATTTTAACAAAGTATTTGAGGTTGATTGTGATGCTTCATTTGTGAGAATTAGTGTTGTGATGAGTCAAGAAGGAAATCCAATAGCATATTTTACTGAGAAATTGAATGAGGTAATAAAAAAGTATTCTAATTATGATATTGAACTTTATGCAATTGTATATTCATTAAGACATTTGAGGCATTACTTGGTACCTAAAGAGTTTATACTATTTATAGATCATGAGGCTTTAAAGTGTGTGAATACACAAAAGAAATTTAACAGTAGGCATGCAAAGTGGGTTTCTTTCTTGCATGGGTATACTATTATGTTAAAATATAAGTCAAAAAAATAAAATCAGATAGCTGAGGCATTAAGTAGGAGGGTAGCATTATTAACCACCATGGTGAGTGAAGTAGTTTGGTTTGAATCTATTAAATAATTATATGATACTGGTCCATATTTTATTAATGTAATTGAGTAGTGTAGGAATCCATTAACAAGTAGGATAGATGTTATTCATGATGAGTATCTTATAAAAAAAGGCTATCTCTTCAAATGGAAATAATTGTACATTCCAATTAGATCTCTACATACAATATAATAAGAGAATTACATAGTGGTAGTTTGGCTGGACACTTTCATAAGATGAAGACAATGGCTTTGGTGGAGGAAAAATATTTTTGGTCAAAGATGAAGAGAGATGTGACAAGGTATGTTTTAATGTGTATAATATGGCAGGTGGCTAAAGGACATGCACAAAATATTGGACTTTACATGCCATTACCAGTTCTAAGAGGGCCATGGATAGATTTTAGATTTTGTGTTGGGATTACCAAACACACAGAGGGGTAATGATTCATTTTTTTTGTTATAGATAGATATTCTAAAATGGTTCATTTTATTTCATGCAATAAAACCAATGATACCGCTAGAGTTGTAGAAATATTTTTTATAGATATTGTGAGATTGCATAGTGTTTCAAAAAATATTGATTCAAATAGGGACACAAAAATTTTAAGTCATTTTTGGAGGACTTTGTGGAAAAAATGGGTACTAAGCTATAATTAAGTAGTGCATATCACCCACAAATAGATGGATAGACAAAATTTGTGATTAAGAGCTTGAGAAATTTATTGAGATTCATAGTGGGAGAGAAGCAAAAGCAATGGGACTTAGCTTTACCACACACTGAGTTTGTATATAATAGTTTAGTGAATAGATCAGCAGGGAAGTTAGCTTTTCAAATTATTTATGGGAAAAATCCTATGGTTACTTTAGATTTGGTACAATTTCTAATTTCAAATCAAATTAGTGATGATGAAAAAGTGTTTGTAGAGCATATACAGTAGTTGCAAGGACATATAAGAAAGTTACAAGAAAGTAAAGAGAAATATAAAGTAGTAGCGGATGTCAAAAGAAGATGCAAGGTATTTGAAGAAGGAGATTTGATAATGATTTAATTGAGGAAAAAGAGATTTCTAAAATTTGCATATAATAAGTTAAAGTACAATAAAGTTGGGCCATTTAAAATTGTGAAGAAAATCAATGATAACGCATATGAGGTGAGTTTACTATAGAATTTTGATATATCTCTAGTGTTTAATATTTTAGATTTATATAAATTATATGGAGAATATGATGAAAATGATGAAGATGAAAAAGTAAATTGGGAGCATCAGGGTCCAAAAAAGAAAGAAAAATACTGTAAATTTTGGATATGAAGACAATGAGCACAAGGCAAGGGAATTATAATAGGTATTTGGTACAGTGGAAAGGATTATAGTAAGAAGATAACACTTAGATTATAGAATGGGAGCTGAAGAAGATTGATAAAGACAAATGACAATGGTATAATCAAGCCAACTCACAGGCGCTGAGTTGTTTTCAACCAAAAGAGAATGATGCAAAAAAAATAGGCCAACATTTTGGAGGCCATAACTTTTAACTCGTAACTCTGATTGAGATTTTTCATGAGCCAAAATGATCATATAAAAAAAAATTCTACCCTAAGCCACTCTATCTGCTTAGATTTGATTTCAATATTTTTTTAAGGCCAAACATGATGATCTGAGGATCCAAAATTAATGTTTAGTAATTCTTTAATATTTTTCTATTTTTAGAAATTGTATATTTTTAGAACTAGATGTCAACTTCAATTAAATTTAGTCCCATAGGCTAATTTTAGTATTTAGGTTATTTCAAGAAATTTTTAGAGCTTCAAACACTTGGATGCAAAAGATACTATAAATAGCAGCTGCTAAAAATAGACTTTTCTTTTTAAATTTTAGATTTTCTTTGAATATTTTTATGTCAACTCTAAATTATGAATTGAGACTTATTTAAGCATGATTTGGGTTTGTAATTATTCTAAGTCTTTCAATATGAATTAATACAAATTTTTATTCAAAATATTAACCTATTGATAATTTTATTTATATTTTTAATTTCTAAGTTCATTAAAACTAGATTAAAAATACACACACACACACACACACACACACACACACACACACACACACACACACACACACACACACACACACACACACACACACATCTGTATGTATGTATGTATGTATGTATGTATGTATTTGTATATGTGATAAACCTACTTAAAACACATTAATAATTATTATTTTTCTTATACATTAAATAAATAAATTATAATATAAATGATTTGAAAATAATACCTTTATAGATATACATATGCAAATACACACACACACATAAAAAAATATAATTAACATAAAACATGGAATTAACTATTATAATAAAAAATTAGATTAAAAAAATAATATTATGAGTTACACATAAAAATTATTTATAGCTATAATAAATTTAAAGTTTATAAATAAATAAGATGAATAACTTAATTAATACATCTTTTATTCCTTTAAATTATTTCTAATTTATTCTCTTTAGAAGACATTTTCTTTAATGTTTTGAACTTGTATTCAATTAATAAAAATTTATGTGGATAATCATTATTAAGTGCAAAGAGAAAATTTAGAATATATATTGTTTAAAAACTAATTATGTTGAAAATCCTTAAGTTGTTTTATATATTATTTTTTAGGTACAAAGATAAAATATAGAGTATATAGGTTTATATATTATATGATTTTTTTAAATTATAACATATATTAATAACAAATATATAAAAAAAATAGATTTAAAAAACATTTTGTTCTTAAAAAAATTCATATTATAAAATTCATATTAAACAAAAATCATAAATAAATATCAACTTAAATTAAAAAGAGGGAAAGAGAGGAAATTTGAATGATCATAAATTTTATATTTAAATTTTAAAAGTTTAAAAATGTAGTTAAATCATAATTTTTTGTCAAATAGTTCCACAAAAATGTTAATTATATTTTTATCAAATTCATATTGATTAAAAATGATAAATTAAAATATTTTAAATTAAAAAATATATAAAAATAATAATTTTAAATAACCATCAATCCTTAATTTGAATATTAAAGTTTTCTATGGGAAAATCTGAAAAAAAGAGACTTTCATTAATTAAAAATAAAAAATATAAATTAAAAAAAAATGATGATAATTAAAATTGATAAATCAATCGAATCGATGATATTTTCCTTTAGTTTTCCTTATTATGAAAATTAGACTTCAACTTTTCATCTCAATTACAAATTACAAATTACAAAAATGTGGTGAATAGTAGGTGCAATAAATACATGTCTTAAATCATATCATGTTTCCCTGTCTAACCAACATTCATTTAAGTTAGTAAGAATCATTTTATTATAAATTTTAGAGTTCAATTTTCCATCTCAATTATAAAAGTTTAGTGAATAGTAAATAGATGTTGAAAACCATCTCATATTTGTCTCTCTAATAAACATTTAATACAATGAGAGTCATAGTAACAAGGTATTTGTTATGCTTGTCTTTTATTAAAAAAAAATTAGTTAAAAAACTTGTATATAATGAACTTTATTTCTATTGATGGATTGAATTTTGTAGTTCAAAAAGAGACTTTACAAATATTTTTATAGGTTTAACATATAAATATCTATTTTTCATTAACAAGAATCATTTATTTTTAAATTATTTAGTGAACCACTTTTATGCCTAATATGTCATCTTTTTCATTTTTACTCTTTTACTTCATTTATATTTATTTCTTTTTATTTGTTATATAAATACATATACATACACACGTTTAATTTTAATTTATATATATTATTGTATAGGTTATATTATATTTGATTATTATTTAATTTTTTAAATATTAATTATGTTGATTAATAATTAAAATTTAACACATTCACATCATTACAATCTTTTTATGTTTTAAATATTATTGTAATTAATATAAAAATAAGTAATAGAACGTTATAAATATAAATAATAAATCTTTATAATCTTTATTAAAAATATGAAACTTTATTATTAAAAATATGGGTAATAGGAAATAATAAATATAAATAATTTTAATCTTCAGATTGTAGAATTTAAATAGTAAGATGGTAGGAAATTTATATACAAATTTAAATAATACGATGATAGGGAATTTATATAAAAATTAAAAATAATTTTTATAATTTAAATATGTTCATAATTAAATTTTTAAACTCTTATTAAATTTAAAAGTTGCTCAATTAAATTATCGTTAGTACATAACATTACCTTTTTAAAAAGTGGATATTTTCTTATAACAAAATTTAGTTGATAGTATTTGAAAGGAAAGAAAATAATAAACTATCACATTCCTCTTTATCAAAGGAATGGAAATATAATAGCTCCAAATCTAAGATCACTTTATTTTAAAAATTTATTTTTATTTACTTGGAGGAATGCCTCATTGTTTATAGAGTAGTACTTGAGAATTCTGTATCACATTCCTCTTTATCAAAGGAAGGGAAATATAATAGCTCCAAATCTAGGATCACTTTATTTTAAAAGTTTATTTTTATTTACTTGGAAGAGGATTAGAGGAGGAACGCCTCATTGTTTACAGAGTAATACTTGAGATTTCTTCAAACTAGTATCTCTAATCAGATGATAGATCTGCCTATCATCTGCCTTGTCGTCCAAGTGGAGGCAGAATAACAGTCTCATGTTCTCTACTCCATCTCAGTTCCTGAGCTTGATTGCAGGTCACATTGTATGCATTCGTGACAACCTCCACAAGCATTGCTTTAAAGACGGAGTTTCTTCTAGCCAAGCTGGATCGAATGGGACTGTACCAGCGAATGAAAAAAAACATTAGCCTCCTTGCCACCAATTGTGTAGTAATTTACAATAGAATCAAAAGTCTTAAAACAAGTGATAAAATTGAATTACTAGTATGGATTCGGCTCACTTGTGGCATGTCATGAAGGATATCCACTCAAAGCCCTCATTCCCTGCTCTCTTCACCACTCCATAAAACTGAGGAATTACCATGAATTCACCTTGTCGAATACTTCCATCGAACACCCTTCTACCTTCGTTTTCTACCACCTGAATTCATTATCTCTGGTCACGTACATGATTGCGTGACATCCCAGCCATGATGGCATACATTGCTCTCTGTATACAATACGCTACTGTCAATTACATTATAAAAGCAAATAATTATTATTATTAAAGGGTCTTTGAAGTAATTTTTGTATTAGTTGGTATACGAATAAATCGAGATTTACGAGTGTACGAATAAAAATTTTGGGTTTAATTGGAAGGACGGAGGGATATCCGTTCTGCCAAAATTCAATCTAAAAGATGAAAAAATATCAATTCCATCAAATTCAAATTCACCTGAGACTCAAACCATACCTCAACCCAATTAATATCCATAAATGTCCAGCGGGATATATACTTGATGTTGTGATAAACTCTATTTTCGGAAGCAAGAAAAGGTCAATCATTTTGATGAGCATACTTACTGGGCGGAGGACCCGTCTCTCAGCTGCAAGGTTTATGTAATTGAGTGCACGAAGTTTGAAGCGGTTAACTGTATGCAGCCTTCCTCCATTTCTTACATACACATCAGCATTGTCGGGGTCATCAGCATTGTGCCTTAGGCGCATGTTACAGTACTGTTCTTGAATTCCATAGGCATTTGATAAATCCCCTTCCTCTTCATCTTCGATCTCGTTTGAGTTGAGAACATGAGGGTTTTCTGGTCGACGTTGTTCATTAACTCTCACAATAAGTCCTCTTCTCTGGTTGTTCTCCTGAACGTTTATCACAGTCTCTCTCCTCACTCCCCATGCCTCAGCCAACATGTCTGGGTCGAACCCAGAAAGGATATTACCTCCCAATTTCTCTTCTTCTCCTTCTGTGCCTCTGGTCTCGCGAGTTGAAGCTGATCCAGCCATATAGAAGGGCTACAATATCCATTCATCAAGTATAGAGTAAGAAGTTAAAGGGTACTTTCAGGTAAGGCGCCAGATTCAAAATACACGAGGATTAAGTCATGTTTTAATGTTGAATTGGAACTTACACGATAACTTCTGTCGAGTTGGTTCTGATGGTTGGCTGAGTCTGCAATGGCCACAATTCGGAGTGGCTTATCGCCATCGTTGTACCACCAGTATGCTGCTCCTGCAAAAATAGCTACCACATCACCTCTCCTCACTCGTCTCACTTTCTGAGAGTTCTCCTCGCGGGCACGCTCACTCTCACGCCTCGTACTCTCTCCTTCTGTTCCTCTTTCCTCCTCTTCTTCGCTTTCTCCTTGTCTTCCACTTCTCCTCCTCTGGCACTCTCCTCTGCTCTCTGAGAAAGGAGACCGCCTGAAATTCTCTGGACATCCCGGGAAAACCACTCCAGGCATGCCTTCACCTGATCAACGCTTAGGGTCATGCACAGTTAACCAGTAAGTTCAATATAAGTTCAATAATAAAATACAAACATATACTATGAATGCCATAACGTACTGAGTCTTACCCTCAACGATGTAGCCAAGTGTAGGCGTATTAGTGTATCTAGGAAGCGAAAGCCTGTTCTTTCTATTGTCTCCCTGATAAACTCAACGCCTGCACAGTCCAATTCATCATTGTCTTCCCTGGTGGAGAGCTCCACAGTACCACCCTCCGATCTGATATACTCCGACGGTTGCTGAGTGCTTAGATGCTGCTTTCTGCATGACCGTTGCTGCTGCAACTGGTGCTCCCTCTGCCCATTAACCATTTGACCACACCAGCAACATAGTAAGCACAACAACAGTATAATGGACGCCCTCATCTTTCCCTGCACTAGGCTTCTTCACTGTGCTATACTGTAAATGAATACCACGTGCTTCAGTTTTTATAGCATTTTCTAAGGCGATACAATTAAGGCAATGACCGATATGGAGACAAGTGGGCTTCACTGTGAAGCAAAAGCAAATCCTGGTTATGTGCTGTCATGTCAAATACAAATAATGCCTCGCATGCATGTGTGGGATGCGGCTACCCATCAATGTCAGACAATAAATCTGCTGTACACCTACACCTTCAATTTGTCTGATAATAACTAGGCAGATCCAATTTAACATTCCGGTGACAGATTCATCTTATCTCCCATACCAAATTTGGATTTTCTGATTTTTTTTACCTTCACCGTTTAATCAAATTCCAGGGCAAATAACTAATTTGCCAAAAAGAATAAAACAATAATTAATATTTATTAATTGAAGAAAATTATTACTTTAGTGATATTTTTTCTCATATGCATAAAATGACTAGAAACAACTTCTTTCGAATGTATTGATTCAGTATCGTGGAATTGTCATTGCTTTTTAAATATATATATAAATAATATTAACAATTTTTTAAATTTATATAAATAAATTATTTATAAAATCTAAAACAAAATAAAAGAAGATATTAAAAATATATATAGTAGAAGATTGAAAATATAGAGTAGGGTAACCCCATAAAATGAAATTACTCGTCAAAAAACAAAACACTATGATTCTTATTTAATTATTAATTATTTGTGAGTAATTATTTAAATATTATTATACGTGAGGTGAAGAAATTTGTTAATCTTTTTTTTTTAAAAGTAAATAATCATTTTTGAATTGATTGTGAATTAGTTTGGGATATAATTGAAGGTTCATATTTTCAAATAATTTATTAATTATTTGTATATTATTTATATATTTTATATTATTATGTACTGATAGTCAACATAGTGTGAATGCCATCGATTATCACAATTATTTTTGAAGAAATATTATCAATAGCCACAACAGATTTAAGAAATACCTTGTCTATCACCTATCAACATTACTATTTACATTTTTTTAGAAAATTTGATTAATATAATATTTTAATAAATATTTTATTCCTTATAACGATTGCCAAGTGCAATGTTATGTTTCTATAAATGTTTTGCAATTCACCATTTTTTCACTTCTCTTGTTTTTTTTTTGTGCATTACTTTGAATTAAGTGTTTGAAGGCAAAGTGTAGAGTGGTTTTAATTTATGTGCTATGAATATTAACATAGTCTGTATATTTTTGAAAATTAAATTATCTTTCATGTCCAAGCAGTAGTCCTTGCTCACCACTACATGTACTACCCACTTTCCAAAAAACATTATTTATGTCATTAAGCTATTTTCAAGCCAATTCATACAACACCATGAAATTGGAATTTTTAATGGTTTCATTCACAATAGTTTCATGTAGGTATGCCTTAATATTGTTTTAAGTATCAGTGAATCTCCAAAGGTAGTGCACATACTCTAAACACTAAGGATCTTCTATAATATTTATTCCTACATTTCAAATATTATTGTGCATTTTAATGACTTTTTCTTTTTCACTGCATATTATTCCAATTAGATTTAGTGATGTAGAAATTTTTGGAGTTCATAATATTGTTTGAACTCTCGTTTATGTTAAACAATCATTTCAAAAAGTTCAATTTAGTCATAAACCATTCTATTTATTTAGATAAATTTTTGAAACTTTTTAGAGACTATACATGACCATTTGAGGATTTGAAATTGAATTTTAATATTTTTTGAGTTTTTTCTATTTTTAGAATTATTGTATTTTTGTAATCAGACATGAACTTCATTTCAAATTCATCCATCAAGTTAAATTTAGTATTTAAGAGATATGTGAAGATTTGTAAATTTGTTTGACATTACATATGAAACTTATTAAAAATAGTAGTGGCTAAAAATAGTGGGTTAATTTTTTTTTTTTAAATTCTAAATGTCAACTCAAATTTTGAGTTGACATTTATTTATACTCTTGTATGTAATTATTTTATTCATTCAACATGAATCAATAAAAATTATTGTTTCATAATTTTTATGTACAATGCATATTAGGTTTTTTGCCTTGATAGTATTCAATTTCATTATTTGGTATCAAAGCAAGTTCAATTCTTGAAGTTAAAAGAGATGGTGAGAAAATGAGGAGGATTTTCTCAAATAAATAAGAGTATGAAAGAGCTATAGAGACAAATTGATTAATTAACTATAATTATCATGAATCAAAGATGAAGAAGAGTGGAAGATGAAGAAGAAGAAGAAATAAATCATGAAGATTAAATTTATCAAGATGAAGAAAAAAATGAAAAACCACCATAAATTTAAGAGAGGATGGTTATGGATTTAGAGGGAATGAATGAATGTTTCAAGGTTGATGTTCCAGACTATGTAGGAATACTAAAACTAGAGGAGTTGATACACTCAATGAATAGCATGGAGAATTTTTTGAATGGAAAACTTTGAGAGAAGACAAGAAATTAAAATTTCCATGTAAAAAAATGAACCATCATGCAATGATTTGATGGAATCACCTGTAAAAAGAGAGACAAAGAAAAGATAAAGAGAATATCAATTCATGGTAAATATGGAAAAAAATTGAGTGGGAAATTTTTTACTATGGATTATACACAAATCCTATTCATAAGATTCCAAAATTTAAGAGAAAAGGATCACATTATACAAGAGTATACATACAATTTTTACAATCTTTCCATACAAGTGGAGCATGCTGAAATATAAGAATTGATGGATGTAAGGTATGTAAATAGTTTGAAGTTTTCTATTCAAGATGAATTTATCATGCATAGAATACTTTTCATGGAGGAGGATTATCAATTAGCTTTGAAGGCAAAATAAAAATAAAATGGACATAATTTTAGAAGGATCATTTGGCATTGGGCCAAGAAGACAATAATACCCTCCAACAAGGAGACAATAAATATTCAACACCACTAGAGGTAGGTTTAATCCCACTAGAGTAGAATCATCACATGGTGTAAAAAGGAAACAAGATAATAGATAAGGGTTTTGATACCAATAAAGAGGAAATAGATTTTTAGATATGACAAAGCTATGGTGGTACTAGAGGATGGTTTCCAAATTAATTCATATCTTATGTTTGTTATAAATGTGGAGAAGAAGGTCATAAAGAGTTCAAATATCCACACTACCAAGATCAAGAAAGGAGGCAAGAGGATCACCCAAAAGTAAATTTAGTTGAGGCTGAAACATACAAAAAAAATATTGATGTCACAGTTGAAAATATTGGATAAAATCTCATTATGAGGAGAACAATGATTGCTTCAAGAAAAGAACATGTGCACAATAAAGAAGGTGGTGATGCATGTCTAAAAATAAATATTTTTTGAATAAGATCTACTTCGGGAGGTAAGATATACAAAGTAATTATAGTGTTGGTCTAGGATATTTAATATTTAATTTATTTATTAAATAGATTATCCCTACACATATAGCTTTAGCTTGTTTATGTGTAAGTGGGTGAGAGGGTGAGTTCCACCTAGAGTTTAACTGAGTGCCATTATGAGTTCCATAGTGAGTTACACTCAGTCCCATGGTGAGTTCTCCTATGAGTCCACTCCCCCTACTACTATATATTCCTCTTCAATGGGCTCTTATAATAGAGTAGTTTAGTACAACAAGCAATTATTGCACAATTTCTTGCATATTTATGAATATAAGTATGGTAATTATTGTAGAATTATCGTGTGCTCAATCTACCATAAGATTATCTATTGGCCAATTCTAATATGGTATTAGAGCTCTAGGTTCTAGTAATGAGCATCAGTCTATCCCTTTGATTTCTATTTTGTATTCATTTGATTTAATTAAGAGGAAATTACATATTTTTAGCATTGATGTTTGCATATATTTGGTGTATTTCTTGTATAACAAAGGATCCTTTAGATCTAAGGGTTTAAATTCATTATTAAGTATGGTATCAAGATGTAAAAGCCTCCAAGTGCATTTATACTTGCATCAAATCATGTGGACTCTATATTCATTAACCTATTGTGTAGGATCCTTGTATTGAATGCATAACATTTAATCACCACCTTGGAGTCCAAAAAATAATATAAAGAGGCATTAGTGTTGTCGGTAAATGCTTTGGTGTATATTTGGCTTAAGGAAGATATACCACCCACTTATAGCCTATTATGCAATAATATCATTATTTCACAAGGTGAAATCAATTTTGAAACCAATTACATAAGAGAAAGGAGTTTCACCTAGTCTGCTTCTTATCCCATGACCTCACCAAGTACCTATAACCTTACTCGACCTGCCTCCTTAGGTGATGCCATTAGCATAATCAAGTGGTTTAAATCATTTTTGTTTAGGTTTGATCTAGTCTAGGTGTTTCATAGTATTGAACAACCCTCTCTACTCTCATCATCTTGCTATGTCTCCCTCTAATGGCATGCATAACCTTCTTGACCTCCATGAAATCTAATTGAAGCTATATTTTAGTCTTAAATATTCTTCTCTTGGATACACATTCTATCCAAACATCTTGTACCTACTCACCACTCATTAGAAGAATGGTCTTCTTGAGTTAGACAGGAACTACTACCTGATTTAGAATATAGTAATCAAACTTAGCTTCAGGTCCTTTTCTATGTTGTCCAAGTTCTAAGATGGTGTAGACCATGGATGGAAGTAAAATATAAATCATATTTGTAACTAACATATTTTTTACTTAGCATTCTCTTTGTCTTTCCACCCTTGGCATGAACAAATATCTAATGGCCTAAGCTTTTTTCTCTCATCGTAGTGTCTTACAGCTCAAACCTAGTGTTTTCTCTCTCAGATTATGTATATATGTTCTCTTGGTAGTGCCTCTTTAACCCTAAGCTTCAAAAAATAATATAACTCATAAACCAATTCAAATCCATGCCATAATCATGCATGTTTTATTATTTTTCAATAGCTTGATTTTGTTATTTTGCCCTCAAATTTAATTTTCTTCATTGAGATTTGCATAGTGGTGCATAGGTGGGTCAATTAAGTCTTTGAATTTGTCTTGGATATGTTTCTAGTTCAATACTACTCACCTCCAACTTGTGACCAAATGTTTCCTTTTAGTCAATTTTTTTTTGGTTGTCAATTACCCTCAAAGCAACATTATCTTTGTATAAGATGCATATGAGTGAATAGACAAATTTATTAAAGACTTAGAGTTATCTCTAAAGAGGTCATGATATTAATTCTAGTTCCAACAAGTGGTTACAAGGCATGTTTGGTTTTTAAACCCTTCAATAATTTACACTTTTAGTGCAAAATTCATTACATATGCCATTAATGATGGGAAAATGATTTTGTACTAAGTTTTGATGGGTAACTCAAAATTTAACACCATATTTTATAAAATTTCATTTTTTTTAATTTCCCATAACTATACCTATTTATATTCTAAAATTCACCAAATTTATAAAGTTCCATATTTTGGGGGTTACATGTGTTATGGGCTCTATTGCTTTATGTATTGTATCTCATGCATTGATTTCTAACATGTGGATACATTTTCAATTGTGTGTGACATCTATATTCTACTAATGCACTATTTATATTAATACATTCACTAGTTGCTCATGTGGATGCATTTTCAGTTACATCCGATGTCTTATTCAATAGCGTGTAGTATTCTAGCATCATTATAGAGTATCATGTGTAGTCTTTCACTTCCTTAGCATCTTCTCTAAATCATGAATATTTAATTTGAGAGACTCCATATGAGTAAGGTTGTGTCTACACTAGTTTTCATTCTTGGGAAGACCAATTATACTTTATGGTGTGTGGACATGGAGCATTCACTCATAGATCAGGACCTTATTCCATTCTTATATGGATAGTTTCTTATTCCTATTTACCCAAGTCAATATGAAAAATGGGCCAATTATTATGACTATGTCTATGGTCACTTATTTATATATGTTTAGTTGGATCAACACCACCATGTGGAGCACACAAAGTGTCCCTTCACTATTTGGCGTACTCTTGAGAGTCTTTTTGAGGATCCTACTGTGATTTATGTCAATATTTTTCCTCTACTTCCTATTATCTCCTCTAAGGCTATTTTACTCTCTGCTCTTGATTCTATTTCTTGTAATGACACATCCATGGTGGATATCACTATTCCTTCTATCGAGCCTTCACTATAGGACATAATTTTTCAAAACTTAGTAATCCCATTGTAGAATTTACATATGTTCCTATCTAGATTATTAATTTTCTAGATCCTTCATGAACTTACATTTTAGAGGAATTTATTGATTCTAATAATATTATACACATTGAGAGCATTGATGACTCATATGATTCTATGGACATTCATCTTGCAAATTTGAATGATTCATTTATAGACCAGTCTTTAATTTTGATGGTTGTTGAGCCTCACTCTCCTCTTCCCATGGACATTCCTTTAGTGAAAGTTCCATGCCACTCTTCTTATATATATGTATTGAGGGTGTTTATATACCCTCATGTTATTTTCCCTTCATTATGTGATTCCTTATTTCCATCTTCTATAGTTAGGCTTGTGATTCTTGATCAAACTTTTGCACTTTTGAGAACTAGCAAGGAGACTTTCAAGATTTTTTTAGAGATCGCATAATGATTCCTATATGTATTCCACTTGAGTGGGAATTCAATAGTTTGACATCTCATGGTTTCTTTCTTCTAAAATCAAGAGCCATCATTCATTACAGAGGGACCTACTATTGCATTCACCATGCAACATTTTGCACTTACCTCCTCTCTCTTTTTTATGGAGCCATACATCCTTCATATTTTATAATATATTGGGATAATTGATATATAATTGAGTACCTCATCAGGCCTCATTTACAAGACCCAATTCTAGATACCACCTAATCTATTCTTAATGGGGGATATTTGTGTAGGCTTTCTATTCTTACCTTCTCTTCTATGTGTCTCTTTTGGGGGGAGTCTTTTCCCACTAGGTTTTCTCCCTTTACTTCATTTTTTTAAGAGTTGCATTTCATGTGTGTACCTCATGAGGCCTTGTTTTTGGGACCATTTTTTTATTTTCTACCCACCTAAGCTATGCTTAAGGGGAGATTTTAGTGTAGGATATTTATTATTCCATTTATTTATTAAATAGATTATCCCTACACATATAGATTTAGCTTGCTAAGGTATCAGTGGGTGAGAGAGTTAGTTCCACTTAGAATTCAATTGAGTGCCACTATTAGTTCCATAGTGAGTTATACTCAATCCCATAATGAGTTATCTTATGAGTTCACTCCCCGTACTCCTATATATTACTCTTTATCAGGCTAATATAATATATTAGTTTAGTACAAAAAGTAATTATTGCACATGTACTTGTATATTTTTTAATACAAATAAGGTCATTGTTTTAGAATTATTGTGTGCTCACTTTTCCAAATGATCACCTATTGGCCAATATTGACATATGGATGGTGGTAATTTTAAAAATATGGTTTTTAAGGATATGACTGAGAAACTAGGTTTATAATGTGAGAAGCATCCTTATCCTTATAAAATTTCATGGTTTAAGAAATGGAATAAAGTTATAATAAATAAAAATTACTTAATCAAATTTTCCATAGGAAGAAATTACAAAGATGAAATATGGTATGGTTTTATTCCAATGGATACATTTCATATGTTGTTTTGAAGGCCATGTAAATTTAACAAAAAGACACTTCATGATGGAGTAAATAACACATATACTTTTTGGAAATGTGGTATGAAGGTAGTTTTATTACCTCTTAAATAATAAAGGAATGAAAAAACATGATGTCCACAAAAAAATTTATCAAAGGCATCAAGATGATGGGTTATTTTTATGTATTAATAGAAAATAATGAATAGATATAAGTAGTACAAATACCAATAAAGGAAACATAAGTGTTGAAATAATATGCAAATGTTATATTCGATGAGTTACCATATGGTTTACCACCAAAGAGAAATATTTAGCATCATCATGATTTGATTCTAATATCAACTCTATCCAATCAAACAACTTATAAGATAAGTCCAACATAACATGCATAAGTGAATAAATAGGGTACTAAATTGGTGAGAAAGGATGTAGTAAAGTAGAGTATGAGTTCATGCAACACCATCATTGCTAACTCCAAATAAAGATAGAGGGTAGAGTATGTGTGTGGTTAGTAGAGAAATAAATAAAATTACCATGAAGTCCATATTTCTTATACCTCATTTAGATCATATAATTTATGTTCTTTTAGGAGAAAAATGATTTACAAAAATTGATCTAAGAAGTAGATAATATTAGATTTAGATTTGTGAAGGAGATCAATGGAAAACAACATTCATGACTATTTATGGGTTATATGAGTTTATGGTGATGCCATTTGCATTATATAATGTATCCAACACATCTATGAGGGTGATTAACATGATGCTATGAGAGTACATTGATAAGTTTGTGGTAGTTTATTTGATGATATTTTGATATTCAGTAAGACTAAAGAAGAGTACATAATAAATTTGATAATGGTAATATATTTGTTAAGGATAAGCTCTATGTAAATTTGAAGAGGTGTTGTTTTATGTAGAATAGTTTGATAATTTATAGATTTGTAGCTTCAACAAATGGTGTAATAATGGATGAAGAAAAAATAAATGCAATTATTGAGTTTCCTATACCAAAGAACATTATAGAGGTAAGAATTTTTCATGATTTATAAACTTGTATATAAATTTCATTAAAAAAATTAGTAGTATTGTTTCACCAATAATAGGTTGAATTAAAGGAAAAGAATTTGTGTGTACAAGAGAAATAATTGAAAGTTTTGATTTTTTTCAAGAGCAAGATTATAGAAAAATGAATTTTAGCATTACTATATTTTAAAAAAGTGTTTGAGGTTGATTATGATGCTTCACATATGAGAACTAGTGTTGTGTTGACTCAAGAAGGAAAGACAATATCATATTTTAGTTATAAATTGAATGAGGTAAGAAATAAGTATTCTACATATGATGTTGAATTTTATGTCATAGTAAAAGCACTAAGACATTGGAGGAAATACCTAGTGCCTAATGAGATTGCCCTACTTACAAATCATTAGACTGTGAAGTATGTGAACACTCAAAAAAGTTAAATTGTAGACATGAAAAGTGGGTGTCTTTCTTACAGGGGTATGCTTTTGTTTTTAAGCATAAATCATGAAATCAAAATCAGGTATTTATGCTTTGAGTAAGTGCATGGGGTTGTTAACTACTATGATGAGTGAAGTAGTTGGATTTGAAGTTATCAAATAAGTATATGATATTGATCTAGATTTTATAAAGATAATTCAGTAATGCAAAAATGCATTTACATGTGAAATAATTAATATTTATAATGAGTACTTTATATAGGATGTTTATTTATTCAAGGGGAAAAATTATGTATTCCAACGAGGTCTCTAAGAGACAATATTATAAGAAAGTTGCATAGTGGTAATTTGGATGGAATTTTTAGTTAGTTAAATACAATTGCTTTGGTGGAAGATAAGTAAGTTTGGCCAAAAATGAAGAAAGATATAACTAGATATGTTTCAAGGTGCAGGATATGTCAGGTGGCTAAAGGACATGCATAAAATACGGGGTTTTACATGCCACTATTGGTTCCAAGAGGACCATGGACAAATTTGAGAATAAACTTCGTATATAGATTACCAAACACATAGAGAGGTAACGATTCAAGTTTTATTCTTATAGATGAGTTTTCTAAGATGGTTTGATTTATTTCATGTAATAAAACCAATGATGTCACTAGAGTTACATAACTATTTTAAAGTATGTTTTGAGATTGCATGGTGTTCTAAAAACCATTACATCAGATAAGGAGATGAAATTTCTAAGTCATTTTTTGAGTACTTTATCAAATAATATGGTAACTAAACTATAATTTAGTAGTGCATATCACCCACAAATATATATACAAATAGAAATTATAAACATGAGCTTGGAAAATTTGATGAGAATGCATAGTTGGAGAGAAGCCCAAACAATAGGACTTGGTTTTACCACACACTGAGTTTGCATATAATAGTTCAGTGAATAGATCAATCACAAAATCAACATTTCATATTTTTTTATGAGAGAAATCCTATGACTGATTTAGATTTGGTACAATTACCAATTATAGAACTAGTTAGTGATTATGTAGAAGCATTTTCATAGAATATACAATAATTGCAAGAAGTGATGAAAAATTTACAGAAAAGTTATGAAAATTATAAAGAAATAACATATGTCAGAAGAATGTCAAAAGTATTTGAAGAAGGATATTTGGTGATGGTTTACTTGAATAAATAAAAAATTATAATATGGGCATTAAATAAGTTAAAGTACAAGAAGATTGGTCAGTACATAATTATAAAAAAAATCAATTACAATTCTTAAGAGGTGAGTTTTATATATATATATATATATATATATATATATATATATATATATATATATATAAAGTATTTAATGTTTAGTATTTATATTATTTCCATGGATAATATGGTTAAGAGTAAGCATATGAATAAATAGATTGGTAGTAATAGGTACCAAGGAAGAATAAAGAAAAGATAGTGCAGGTTTTGGATAGGAAAATAGTGAACACAAGGCAAGGAAGTTATAACATATATTTAGTATAGTGTAAATCATTACAATAAGTATATAATACTTGGATTTTAGATTAGAAACTGATATACTAGAATAAATAGTAAGAATACAATCAGAGTAACTCACAATAGCTAAGTTCATTTCAACCAGATGAGAATGATGTAGAGTACAAACTTATGGAGATCATAGCTTTTGATACGTAACTCTATTTGATATCCCATTTACTCTAAAATTTCCATCTCAAAAAGTTCAATTTTGACATCATTTGCCTTATCCTCTTAGGGACAATTTTTAAAATTTTCGGAGGCCATCCATAACTATCTAAGGGTCTAGAACTAAATTTAATTTTTTTTGGGTTTTTTTCTATTTTTAGAGTTAATATATTTTTAGAATTGGACAATAACTTTATTTCAAATTTATATGTTAGGTTACTTTTATTATTTAGTATATATGTGGATATTTCTAGAGTTGTTTGATCTTGTATGCAAAAATTAATAAAAATAATGGATACTAAAAATAATTGGTCAAGCTTTTCAATTTTTTTTAGATTTTTGAATTTTGTATATCAAATAAAATTCCTATTTGATATTTATTTATGATCTTTTATGTAATTATTTTTTTCACTCAACACAAATCAATACAGATTATTGTTTCAGAAGTTCTGTGTGCTATGCCTATTGGTGTTTTTTTCTTGATAGTATTCAGGTTCATTATCTAGGTAGTGGCTAATATTCACCATATATTTAAAAGTATAAAAAGAATTAATCCATTGACATAGTAGACCAAAATTTATTTGATTTATTTAAATCTATATTCTAGTTGTCCTATAACATATGTTATTGTCTACTTTTAAACATGGTTTAGTTAAGGTTACTATATATTTTTGAATCTTGATTGCATCAAAATTATAGAAATAATTTATAATTTATTTTTAATATAAATTTATAATATTAACTATATTACTCACGATATATGATTTTAAAGTTATAAATATGATTTCATAAATGTATTACCCATTCGATCATAAATATATTAAACATTTTTTATTATATACCCCCATTATGTACTTAAATACATATGACCTACTATACATTTATATTCATAATTACATGTATATAGTATTGAATATATTACATCCTTTCAATTTCTTGCCAACTTTTAAATAACAGTCATAATTACATAAATTTATAGTCTTAAATATATTAATACCTTTCAATCACATGTCAAAATTGTAATGGATAGTCATCTTAAGTTAAAACTTACTAAAGCCTTTGTTGATATAGTTATATTATATGAATTAAGGTAAAATGCTTTCTTATTTGAAACATTTAGTTGTTTTAGTATGCAAAACATAAATTAAATATATATTATTAATTTTAGGATCTAGGGGTTTAATCAGATATGTAATGGGACACCTATTGAGGTTCACTACAAGCACTTCCTTCAATATTTAAAGGTAAATATTGAGGCCCATAATATCAAAAATTATATCATCTTTGATAAATTAAAAATCTATATCGAACATAGTTTGATTCACAAATATAATGTACTTATCTATTTCAAATTTTTGAAGAGGTTTGGAAGTTATCTAAAACTTGTGAAGTTATATATCCATAATTATTGGAGCCACATAAAATTCATGAAAACTTATTGTATAATAGTAGGTTACATATGATTAAAATTAATAGTAAAGTTGATCAAAGTCATCAAATCTATGAGAAAGGCATCAATTATGTTGTGATACTATTTTCATAGAAGACGAGTGATTCCATTTCATTTTATTTTTAGAGAAGATAGAAAAAAATAGTTATTAGGACAAATAAATATAGTTACAAATTCATCTGTTAGGTTAATTTTATTTTGTAGGAGATATGTGGAGATTTGTAGAGCTACTCAAGCTTGCATGTGAAACTTACTAAAAATAAAAATTGCTAAAAATAGTAGGTCAATTTTTTTTTTTTAATTTTTTGAATTTTGAATGTCAACTCAAATTCTAAGTTGAGGTTTATTTATAATCTTGTATGTAATTATTGTATTCATTCAATATGAATCAATACAAATTATTATTTCAAAAGTTGTGTGCACTATGCCTATTGGGTTTTTCTACCTTGATAGTATTTGATTTCATTATTTGGTATCATAGAAAGTTTGATTATTTGAGTTTAATATATGGTGAGGAATGATTATGAATCACTCAAATTAACATGACTATGCAAGAGCTATAGAAGCAAGTGGAATAATTAACTGTAATTATCATAAATTAAAGACAAAGAAGAGTGGAAGATGAATCATAGGAAGAAACAAATAATGAAAATGAAATTTGCTATGGGAAGGAACAAAAGGAAAACCAACCATAAATTAAAGAGAGGATGGTTAGGGATTTAGAGTGAAGTAATGAAGGAATCAATGTTGATGTTTCATATTGTTTATAATGTCTAAAACCAAAGGATTCGATAGATTAAATGAATGGCATGGAGATTTTTTTGAATGAAAAACTCTAAGAGAATACAAGAAAATAAAATTTACATGTACAAAAATGAAATGTAAAGCAATGATTTTATGGGATCACCTGTAGAAAGAGAGATAAATAAAAGGTAAATAGAATATCAATTCATGGAAAAATATGGAGAAAAGTTTAGGGAGAAATTTTTTCCTATGGACTATGTAAAAACCCTCTACTAAAGATTTTATAATTTAAGGCAAAAGGATCATAGTATACAAGAGTATATAGATGTTTTTTGCAATCTTTCTATTGAGTGAAGCATGATGAAATACAAGAAAAGATAGTTTCAAGGTATGTAAATGTTTTAAAGTTATCTATTCAATATCAATTGATCATGAATAGAATAAGTTATATGGAGGAGGCTTATCAAATAGTTTTGAAGATAGAAAAAATAAAATAAATCAAATTTTAGAAGATCATCTAGAATTGGGCCAAGAAGAGGATAATACCCTCCAATAAGGGGATAAGGTGGATTCCATACCACTAGAGATGTCTTCAATCCCACTAGAAAAATATAATCACATGGTTAAGAAAGCCAATAATGTAATAGATAAGGGTTTCAATATCAAAAAAGAGGAAGAGGATTTTAGAGAGGACAAGGCTATGGTGGTTCTAGAGGATGGTTTTAACATAGATATTATGATTTTTATAGATGTATAGATGAAGTTCATAGATATTTCAATTTTTAAACTACTAAGATCAAGAAAGGAGGCAAGAGGACCCACTAAAAGTGATTTTAGTTGAGGATTAGACATACGATCAAAATATTGAAGTTGAGGTAGTAAATATTGGATAAAATATCATGATGGGGAAAATATGATTGCTTCAAAAAAATAATATTTGTAGAATAAATAAGGTGGTGATGCATGGTTTCTAATAAATATTTTTATAACAAGATGTATTTTTGGAGGCAAGGTATGTAAAGTAATTATAGATAGTGGCAATTTTGAAAATATGATTTCTAAGGACACGATTGAGAAACTAGGTTTGTAATGTGAAAAGCATCCTTGTCATTATCAAATTTTGTGGTTTAAGAAAGGGAGTGAAGTTACAATAGATAAAAGATGCTTAATCAAGTTTTTTATAAGAAAAACTTACAAATATGAAATATGGTGTGATGTTATATCAATGGATGCATTCCATGTGTTATTGGAAAGCCCATAGAAATTTGATAGAAAGACACTTTATGATTGAGAAAAGAGAACATATACTTTTTTTAATATGGTATAAAGGTAGTTTTATTACCTCTTAAATAAGAAGGCCACAAAAAATTTATGATGCACAAAAAACAATTTATCGAAGACATTAATATGACATGTTTTTTTTATGCAATAGTAGAAAAGAACAAAATACAAAAGTGGTCCAAATAAAAAAATCAATAAAAGTGTTGGAATAATATGCATATGTTATATCTGATGAGATACTATATGGTTTACCACCAAAGAGAAACATTTAACACCATATCTATTTGATTCTAATATCAGCTCTACCCAATCAAACAACTTATGAGATGAGTCCAACAGAACATGCATAAGTGAATAAATAGGTTAATGAATTGGTGAGAAAGTGTGTAGTAAAGGAGAGTATGAGTCCATGTGTAACACAATAATTTTTAACTCCCAAAAAATATGAAGGGTAAAGGATGTGTGTGGATAGTAGAGCAATAAATAAAATTACCATCAAGTATAGATTCCCTATACCTCATTTAGATAATATGATGGATGTGCTTGTATACAAAAAAGAATTTTCCAAAATTGATCTAAAGAGTGGATACTATTAGATTTGGATTCATGAAGGAGATAAATAGAAAATAACATTCAAGACTAGGCATGGCTTATATGAATGGATGGTGATACTATTTGGATTATGAAATGCAAACAACACATTTATGACGGTGATGAACACAGTGCTACAATATTAAATTTTTAAGTTGTTGGTGGTTTATTTTGACGATATTATATAAATAGTAATACTAAAGAAGAGCACTAAAGGCATTTGAGAATGGTATTATATTTGTTAAGGAATGAGAAACTCTAGGCAAATTTGAAGAAGTGTAATATTATGCAAAATAGTTTAGTATTTTTGGGATTTATAGTTTTAATAGATAGTGTAAGAATGGATGAATAAAAATTAAATACAATTATCGAGTGGCCTATTCTAAAGAGCATTAAAAAGGTAAGAAGTTTCCATTATTTAGTAACTTTTTACAGAAAGTTCATTAAAAAAATAGTTGTATTGTTCTACCAATAATATATTGGATGAAAGGCAAAGAATTTATTCGGACAAGAGCAACAACTAAAAGATTTGAAGTTTTTAAGAATACTATTATAGAAAAATCCATTTTAGCATTACTAAATTTTAATAATGTTTGAGGTGTATTATGATGATTCACAAGTGAGAATTAGTGTGATGTTGAGTGAAGAAGGAAAGACAATGTCATATTTTAATTATAAATTGAATGAGGTAAGAAATAAGTACTCTAAATATGATGTTGAATTTTATGTCATAGTATAAGTATTAAGACATTGGATCCATTACTTATAACCTAAGGAGTTTGCCCTATTTATATATCATTAGAATTTGAAGTATTTGAACACTCAAAATAACCTAGATAGTAATCATGCAAAGTAGGTGTCCTTCTTTCAAGGATATACTTTTGTTTTTAAGAATAAATAAAATAAGCAGAATCAGGGAGCTATGGTTTGCACATGTGAGTAGGGTTTTTAACTACTATGGTGAGTGAAATAGTTGTATTTAAAGTTATTAAAGAAGTATATGATACTAATCTTTATTTTATAAAGATAATTGAGAAATGTATGAATCTATTAATAGGTGAGACAAATAGTATTTATGATGAGTTCATTATATGGGATGGTTTTCTATTCAAAGGAAAATAATTATGTGTTTTAGCTAGGTCTCTAAGAGAAAATATTATAAGAGAGTCAAAGAGTGGGGATTTGGTTGGACATTTTAGTAAGACAAATACAATAGATTGAGTGGAAGATAAGTAATTCTGGCCAAAGATGAAGAGAGATGTAACTATATATGTTTCAAGGTGTAGGATATGTCAGGTGGCTAAGGGACATACATAAAATACAAGGTTATTCATGCCACTACCAGTTCCAAGAGGACCATAGAAAGATTTGAGAATGGACTTCTTGTTGGGGTTTCCAAACACACAAAGAGGTAATGATTCAATTTTTGTTCTTATAGGTAGGTTTTCTAAGATGGTTCATTTCATTGCATGTAATTAAACCAATGATGTCACTAGAGTTGTAGAACTATTTTTAAGGATGTTGTGAGATTGCATGGTGTTCCAAAAACTATTACATCAGATAGGGAGATGAAATTTCTAAGTTATTTTTAGAGGACTTTGTGGAAAAATATGGGAACTAAACTATAATTTAGTAGAGCATACCACCCATAAATATATGGACAGACAGAAATTGTAAACATAATCTTAGGAAATTTGATGAGATGCATAGTTGGAGAGAAGCCCAATCAATATGACTTGGCTTTACCACAGATTGAGTTTGCATATAATAGTTAAATGAATAGATCAATTACATATTAAACATTTCATATTTTTTATGGGAGAAATCATATGACTGGTTTAGATTTGGTATAGTGGCCAATTGTAGAATGAGTTAGTGATGATGTAGAAGTATTTGCATAGAATATACAATAATTACAAGAAAAAGCTACAATAAAGTAATGAAAAATGTAAAGGAGTAACAGATGGTAGAATAATTTCAAAATTATTTTAATAAGGAGATTTGGTGATGGTTTACTTGAGGAAATAAAAATTTCTAATAGGGAAAGTAAATAAGTTAAAGTACAAGAAGATTGGTCCATGCATAATTGTAAAGAAAATCAATTACAATGCTTATGAGGTGAGTTTACCATATAATTTGTATATATCTCAATTATTTAACGTTTAAGATTTATATGATTTCTATGGAGAATATGGTGAAGTGGAAGAAGATGAATAAGTAGATTGGTAGTAATAGGTACCAAAGAAGAAGAAAGAAATGATAGTGTAAGTTTTGAATAAAAAATAGTGAACACAAGGAAAGAAAGTTATAGCATGTATTGGGTATAGTTGAAATCATTACAATAAGTACATAATACTTGGATTTAAAAATAGAATCTGAATAATATTTACAATAATATATGATAGGACTACAATCAGAGAAACTCAAAATAGTTGAGTTGGTTTCAACCAGACAAGAATGATGTGGAGTCCAAAATTTTGGAGACCATAACTTTTGATATGTAACTCCATTAGAGATCTCATTTACACTACAATCTCCATCTCAAAAATTTAATTTTTGACATAAGTTTCCTTATCTTCTTAGGGAAATTTTTCAAACTTTTTGGAATCCATACATAACTATCTAAGGGTCTCAAACTGAATTTAAATTTTTTTGGGGTTTTTTATATTTTTAGAATTAATATATTTTTATAACAGAAAACTAGTGTTATTTGCCCTATAGACACATAAAATCTTTCATACTTAACATGTGTCTACATTTTATGCTTTAAATCCAAACACTATAGTTTTCTATTTAACCCATATTGTTGAAAAAAAATTAGAATGAAGATTGCAGTCACTTTCCCATGTGTCTTCAATAGCTTGTATGTGACTTACTGCATTTGTTCATCCTGTATGATAACCCTTTAGGGGTGGAGTGAACAAGTTTGGTTTTTCCCTAGTCACATTTGTGTTCCCTTGTGCCAAAAATCCCCATGGAGGTTGAATTGTAGAATCTCTCCATACGAGCAAGCTACCCCTTAGGTCCTCTCACCTTGGTTCAGGCAGAGCTAGAAGTAGTAGGGAGCTAACCATACCCTCTGTCAGTGCCTCTCAGTCATTTTATTTTTTTGGTCCATTCTTGATGCCAAACCCTCCTTTAGTTACAATAACATGTCAATGGGTTTTTCATCATTGTTTGCCATTTTAATCAAGTGTACAAGGCTGAGCAAAAGAGGTGTACAACTAGGAACCAACACTTTTCTATCACCATTGTTGGGGACTAAATTGAAGTTCTGGACACTTGTGTTACCAGGGACTCTTGTAGAGACATGGTTATAAAGCTCAGGTTTGAAAAAAGTTCTTTGCCAATATTTTCTAAAGTAATCTCATCTATATTTTCAAAAAAAATCAACCATGATATCTTATGTGTTTTAAAGTTGGGATTACTTCAGCATGATTTTTCATCTTGGCCATCAACACCACAACATTCCACTGGGGATGTGCCAGGAATTTGAGAGATTTGACTAAATTGACATATGCTGAATTTTTTGTAAAGAGTTATGAATTTGTCAGGTTTTGATGTGGTTTCCCCTTATTGAACATGATTATGAAATTTTCATTGTCTTTACTTTCATACAACATTACTAATTTCAGTAAGATATTGTTTCAGTATGTATGACTATAAGTTTGTAAATGGTTATATTTGATAAGTTTGCTTCTAGTGGCAACTCCAAAACATCATATGGTTGCAAAGAAAGATCAGTGCTACTTTGAATATATTCATCTTTAAGATTTATTTTTCTTATAAATATGGAAGGACTAAGATCATCCTTCAAATGTAACTGCTCTAAGAAAGTTGTCTTGCCCTTAAGTACTCATCAAAAAAGGAGACAAGTTTCAAGGCTCATTGAAGAGCAAAGTGTAGCTGCTAAAGATTGTTTAGGATGTCAAGATTCTGATAATCCTAAAAAAATTGTTGAAATTCCTATTGCTGAAGATTATCATAGCTTTCTTAGTGATTTAGAATCATATTATCCAATTTATTATCAAGCTATTTCTCAAATAGTTGAATACCATCCCAATTTTGATCCTACAAATCCACCACATTCACCCCCTCATATCCCTTTGCCATTTGTTCTTCAACCTCCCATTGAACCAATCATGAGGCATAGGGACCAAGATGAGAATGAACATCCTACATTCCACATTCCTAGGTTCAGTCTTATCAATTTTGATGACATGGAAGGTTATCTTAATGAAGCCCTGAGTGAAGTAAGGAACCGCCTTCTAATGTTTTAAGGGAATAATGTGGCAAGTGGTGATCATCACTTGAGGGATTTTTAAAATATTATTGAATATTATGAGGTTGAGCATGAGTATGTGTGCATCAAGTTATTTATGTACACACTAAAATAAGACACTCATGACTGGTTCAATTCCTTTCCCTGTGGATGTATTGATTCATGGGAAGAAATGAAGAATGTCTTCAAAATTCAATACAATGATAGGACTGATCAAATTTTTCTTTTGGCTAAATTTGAAAACATAAATAATATCCCCAATGAGTGTGTGTAGGAATTCAACACATGGTTCAACAAGATTATGAGGCATCTGCTTGAGAACATTAGGCCCAGTAATACAGGGTGTTTGATAAAGTATTGTGATGTATTTGATAATAAGGTTGCATACTAATTATGGGACAAGGCTCCCACTAATCTATGATTGGCATTCAATATCGCCATCTCAATTTAGAATAACATAAAGGATGTTGGAAAGCCCATGAACAAGTGGATTTTTGTAAAATTGGTTAATCAAGAAAAAACATAGTCCACTTAGACAACCAACCTTGAAAAAATGGTTAAGACTTTGGCCTCCGTTGTCAAAGAAATGTCCTAGAATCTAGCTAGAGATGAGAAAGGGTTGCCTCATGGGCCTACATGTGATGAAAGTTAGGATAGAAATTAGAATAGAGGGGTTATAAAGGAAGTTCCTAATCTATTAAACACTAAAGTGAATGTGGTAAATTATGATTTAGACATTGATTGGTTTGATAAATGCTTCCTTCCACATCTTCCTTATGATATTACTAATCTGGTTGATGAATATGGATGATGTTGAGTCTACATCTAATGATGGTGAGATTATGATGTTTAGTTATTAAGACTCTCCATGTAAGTTTTCTTCCCCCATGAAAATGATGAGTGTTACTACTACTGATCATTTTTGGAGTGTAGTCAAGAAGGTTCCGACGTATGAATTCACTTGTGATGTTAATATGATACAAGCATATGAGTTACCCAATCATGATGTAATTGAATATCTGAAGTGTGTTATAAATAAAGTACCACACATAAATGCTAAATTGGGTAACCTCATTGGGAATGTAGATGTTGTTGAGCAACAATCTATTCTTGATGTTCAGTTTGACAATGAAGGTGTTGTTTGGAAAATGTCATTCAATGAAGATGGGCTTATATTTTATGCCCCTAAGGATGAATGTTTTTAGACTTATTTTAAGTAGTAATTTGAGTGCACAAATGACATTGCTGATCTTGAGGAACTCTTATTTGGTATTTATTTGATTACAACTAAGAAACAAGATTATTTATAACTACTAAAAAGGTACCAAGATCTTTAACATGGTCTTATCCAAATTTGAGATCATGTAAAGAGGATTTCTTTCAACATGTCATCCTATCATAGCCTAGAAATAATACTTTTAGGCAAGTGCGTAGATTAGTTTACTTCATCTTATCCACCAAGATGCTAGAAAATTTCAAGAGATTAAGGGATGATGAGAATCCAGAGCCACTAGTTCATGATAAACATCTAAAATATTCCCTCGACTGAGCCTGTGACTATATATATGTCACCCCTTTTCTTTAGGCCTTGCTTGTATAGTTCCATTCATTGTTTTTATCGAGTTTTCATCTTTAGATTCTCTTGATCTATTTTTTTAGTTTACCTTATTTTGTTGTGCCTTAATGAGTGTTTGCCAGCAAATTGTTAAGTTCTAACTTCATGGCCCAATGGATTGGCACCTAGTCTTGTGTTCTGGGGTTATCTACACACCCGTAGGGGGTGTACATCCCTAGGTAATAGACAATGTTGGTACTCAAATTTACACCAATATTTTTCACTATTGACTAAAGGATGAATTCATCAAGCATATGATAAATTCCATGTAGAGGCAGATGGTTATTAAAAACATAGCAGGAGTTTTTAATATAGCTAGGCAATGGTGAAGTGTATCAATACCAAGTTAAAAATATGAGATGGAATAAATACCTTAAGCCACACCCCAATAAACTTGCCATGTGGATGAAAGGCCAAATTGTAACAAAATGTGTGGATGAAAGAGGTAGTTGGTAGAACTTTCACCACTAAATGTAGGTTTGACCAAGCAAAGTGAAAATGAGGCATGAGAGTTCCATCAGGTTTGAAAGGAGGAAAAGAAATTGTAAAATAGGTCTAACACTTCCATCAGAAGTTTAGGTTTTGAAACATAATTACATTTGGCACCATGAATTCCATAGAGGTGTGGGGTTAAAAGACGTTTACAAAATGGTTGGTGAGTTTTGCTAGAAGGTCATGGGTTTAAACATAAATTACAAATGATGGGATCAAGGTCTACGTGAAAGTCACATGCAAAAGGCAAATATTGAAATGACATTTTGTAAATTGTCTCCTCATTTTTGAATCTCGCATAAGACAAAAGGAAATAAAATGGTAGAAATATAAGAATTGACTTCAATTTGATTGAATGTAATGTGAGAGGTTCATGAAAAAGGGACATTTAAATGCAATTTTGAATGATATAAATTACAAAACTTGTTAGACTTTCCAGATCCCACAGGTAGTGAAGGAATGAATGAGTGAGAAGGACAAGTGGATAACCAGTATATGTGCCCAGCTGGTAAAATTGAAAAGCATGCTTGTCATTGGTCAAATGGAAACACCATTAAAAGAAAACAATGTTACACCCAGAAATAAAATGGACACATTTTTTTCTTTGTAAAATAGCAAACCCCTAATGAAATCCATGATGAATATGAAAATATGAGGTGTTTGTGCATGTTATGAGTCTACCTAAGTGTAGTACAGTCACAAATGTCATTAGAGAATTGAAGATCTAGAGAAAAAATTGTTTCCATTACTTGATTTACACCCTGTAACTAAGACCAGCCATATATTTTAATTTTCATATGTTATACCTAGACTCTAACTCCATAAATGCTCAAATTAGATCTGAAAGTTACTATCTTGCACTTGGGAAATGTGAGCTTACATTGACATATTTCAAGGATTGCATAAAATATGTGAATGATTTTGAGATAGGGAACTTGAAATTGGCATCTAGAGCTTTAGTAGGCATAAAAAGGGCAGGTGAAGATCAAGGCTTTGAGTTTCTTGAGAAAAACATGGATTCAAGTTCTAGTCTTCATCAACTGAAAGAGGATGAGGTAGTTGAAAAATATTTTAATGTCTTTGGTTGGGTATATGGATTCTAGTGGTGTTAATGCCTCTAGTAATGCAGTTGTTTCTATGTGTGAAGCATAAAATGGAAAAGAAATTAATGGATAGAGGAAAGAGTTTCTTTCTAGAAATTCTTCTATAGGGTGTCCTACTAAACCAGGTTGCAAGAATGGAGTTCGGTGAAAAAATGAAAAATCCAAAAATTTACAAGTTCTATAAATTACAAATGAGGCCCCCAAAATCCCTGAGAAATTTGAGTGTGAGATGTAATTTGTAAAAGTTAGGTTCTTAAAATATAATTACAAATTATGGTTAACTCTCCCAATCCTACCAGTCAAAGCTAGAGGAAAAAGTCAACTGCAAAAAAACTTTAGGGAGAATTAGAGGAGAAATGTAATTTTTCAATTGTTCACTTGTGCAAATTGAAAATTGTACCTAGATCTCCCATTTTAGCCAATCAATGCTGATTAATAAGAGGTCCCAGTGTAAATGGGAACTTTCAAAGCAATTTGTAATTTTGTAATTTTGCAAAATTTCAAATTGCATTTAGAGTTTCATATTCCCTAAAAGAAGATTTTGAGGGGAATGGGAACCCCAATTATAATTCAAAATTTTTCAAAATTGCAAATTGTAGTTGGATTTTTGGATTCCTTAAAAATAACTACAACTATGACTTTCAATGTTGTAATTTGCAATTCTACAATTTATAGAGGGATCTTCTCAGGGGAATTACAAGTGCAAATTACAAATTTCTAAAAGGGACAAAAAATTTCTCAAAAGGCTAAAAAGTAGAAAATAATGAATTTATGCATTGAAAAATGTGGAGGAAACCTTGAAAAGTAAATTTGTAAAAAGCAAAGATGGAAAAACCAAATTTGAAAAAAGAAAATTTGCAAAAAGAAAATGTAGAAAAAGCAAAAATGTGAAAAAACAAGTTAAGAAACAAAAAGTTAAAAGGTGAAATGACCTAAGTTTTTATATTTTCATTTTCTTTACTTGTTCAAGCTCCTCCATGAGTGAAATTATAGGTCTATAAATTCAAGGTGGGACACTCCAAAAATATTTTTCAAGTAGCCATGGGTATGGAATGATCAAATGCCATCATTGTAAGAGCAAGTTGTTCTATGGCATGCATATGAGGAAGAGCAATTGTCAGAAGTTTTTAACTATGCTAATGAGTGTTAAAAAGGCATCTCCAGGTAATCACCCATGGGATCAAAGTTTTTTTGGCCTTCACCACAAATTTTCATCTTCCATGTAATGTAAAAGGCATCTCTAGCCAATAAATCAAAGAATGTGCTCCAAATCTTCATCATTCCTTATAGAGGCAATTAGAGGAATCATTTTTCTTGAAAATACATGAAGTTTTCAAGCATGGAAAAAGATATTTTTTAGATAGGATCTTCTTGGTAGGAATTTAGGGTGTTGACTATAATTTTTCAAATTTGCAAAATGCAACCCCCATTCCCAAATTTGAAATGGGTGTGAAAAATGCATAAATAGAGGGATTCTCCTCTATTCTTTGGTTTTTGTTTTTCTCTCCAATTATAAGCTCTTACAAATTTTGGGATCATTATTGTGTGCATTTTGTCTCTCTTACTAAGGTGGTTCTAGTTATACATCCATTAGCAAGATTTGAGAGTATGTCTATATGTCTCCCTTGTCCAATATAGAGTAAATCCATCATGTTTGTCCCCATGGCAACATTTTAAAACATTGATGCATGTAAGATCTATTTTAAAGATAATGTAAAATACCTATGGTTCTTAAATTTTCCTATTGATGAAATGCAATGAGATGTTTTACATCATATGATGATTGGATATCTAGTTTTGTGCTTATGTATGGTTATTATCCTAGGCATAGATCTGGGTTATGAACCCCTTTTTGCATAGAGATTTGGAATTATTTTGTTGAATACCTCTTAAGGGCACCCTGGGTTCATGAATTTGATAGGGAAAGGTATTTAAAATTTTATGTGCAATGTATGCTCTAAGGTTTCATGGATCATTTGGGTACTTACATCGTATTGGTACCAATGGATGCAAATTACTTCTGGTAGTTCCCCTTAGCTTTTAAGTTATTTTTTCTACATCTTTGCAATAGGTGATGTCAATAATTCTGAAATAAACCTTACTATTTGAAAACCACCAGCACACCGCCCTTCATTTTTATCTAACTTGTCCTACCATGTCCTACCCTATAGATAATACAATTTTTGCATACCATAAGTGTTATTTGCCTTGTATCTACATAAAATATTGCATACTTAACACATGTCTATGTTTTGTGCTTTGAATCCTATCACCATAGGTTTCCATTCAACCCATGTGCTTGAAAATTATTTAGAATGAAGATTGTAGTCACTTTACGATCTGTCTTCAATAGCTTGTATGTGACTTAGTGCATTTATTCATCCTATGTGATAACCCTTCTCGGGTGGAGTGAACAAGTTTGGTTGTGTACTAGTCACATTTGTGTTCCCTTGTGCCAAAAATCCCCATGAAGGTTGAATTACAACATCTCTCCATGTGAGAAAATTAACCCTTAGTTCCTCTCACCTTCTTTCAAGTAGAGCTAGAAGTAGTAGGGAGGTGACCATAACCTATATCGATGACTCTCAATCATTTTCTCTATTCGATCCATCTTGATGACAAATCCTCCCCTAGTTATAATGACATATCAATAGGTCTTTTATCTTTATTTGCCATTTTCTTCAAGTGTGCAAGGTTGAGCAAAAGAGATGTACAACTAGGAACTAACACTATTCTAGCACAATTATTGGGGACTAAATTGAGGTCTTGGTCACTTGTGTTATTGGGAACTCTTACAGGGAGTTAGTTATAGAGCTTAGGTTTGAAAAAATTTCTCTACCAATATTTGCTAAATTAATCTCCATTATATTTTCAGACAAGTTTATCCTTGGTATCTTATGTGTTTGAAATTTGGGATTACTTGAGCATGATTTGTTATCTTGACCGTCAACACTAGAATACTCCAATGGGGACATGCTAGGAATTTGAGATATTTAACTAAATTGACATATGCTGAATTTATTGCAAGCAACTATGAATTTGTCATGTTTTGAGGTGGTTTCCCCTTCTTGAACATGAATCTAAAATTTTCATTATCTTTAATTTCATACATCATCACTAAAGTCAGCAAGATATGGTTTCAGTATGTATGAATACAAGTTTGTAAATGGTTATATTTTAGAAGTTATGTCTAGTGGTGACTCCAAAACATCATCTAGTTTCAAAGAAATATCAGTGCCCACTTTGAATATATTTGTCTTTGAGAGTTATTTTACTTGTAAATCTTGAAGGACTAAGATCATCTTTAAAAGGTGACTCATCTAAGAAACTTATCTTACCCTTAAGTGCTCATCAAAAAACGAGACAAGTTTGGAATCCCATTGAAGAGCAAAGTGCAGCTGCTAAACATTGTATGTATTATCGATATTATGGTAATATTAAAATTTTTGTTGAAATTCCTATTATTGAATATTATCATAGCTCTCCTAGTGATTCAGAATCATATAGTCCAATTTATAATCTAGCTCCTTAAATAGTAGAATCCCTCCCAAGTTTGATCCTACAAATCCACCTGATTCACCCCCTCATATTCCTTTGATATTTTTTCTTGAACCTCCCATTAAACCAATCATGATGCATAGGGAGAAAGATGAGAATGAATGTCTTGCATTCCACATTCCCAATTTCAGGCCTATCCATTTTTATGAAATGGAAGGTTATCCTAATAAAGTCTTGAATGAGGTAAGAAACTATCTTCCAAAGTTTCAAGGGAACAATGGAGTGACTAGTGATCAGCACTTGAGGGCTTTTTACAATATCAATGAATATTTTAAGGTTGATCATGAGGATGTGTGCATCAAGTTTTTTTTTCACATGCTATAAGAATATTCTCATGAATGGTTTAATTCCTTTTCCCTTGGATGCATTAATTCATGGGAAGAAATGAAGAATGTCTTCAAAATTCAATATAATGATAAGACTAATCAAAGGTTTATTTTGGCTGAATTTGAAAACATAAAGAAGAACCCCACTGAGTGTGTGCAGGACTTCAACAAGTGGCTCAACAAGACTATGATGCAGTTGCATGAGAACATTAGGACCAGTTATTTATCATGTTTAATAAAGTAATTTGATGCCTTTGATAAGAAGGTTACGTACTACTTACAGTATAAGGCTCCCACTAGTTAGCATTCAATATAGCCATCAAAATTGAGAATAACATAAAGGCTATGAGAAACCCATGAACAAGTGGGATAATGTAAAATTGGTTAATCCAAAAAAAAACATAGTCCACTAAGACAACCAAACTTGAATAAATGGTTAAGACTTTGGCCTCCATTATTAAATAAATGTCTTCCAAGCTAGCCAGAGTTGAGAAGGGGATGCCTCATGGGTCTGCATGTGATGAAAGTCTAGACATAAATAAAATTAGAGGGGTTGTAAAGGAAGTGCCTGATTTGTTGATTACCAAAGTGTAAATTATGATTTAGACATTGATTGGTGTGATAAATGCTTCCTTCCACATCCTCCTTGTGATATTTTTGAGCTAGTTAATAAAGATATAAATGATCCTGAGTCTATGTCTAATGATGGTGAGATTATGATGTTCAGTTATCAAGACTCTCCATGTAATTTTTCTACCTCCATAGAAATGATGAGTGATAATACTACTGATCAGTTTTGGAGTGTAGTTAAGAAGGTCTTGATGTATGAATTTTCTTATAATGCTAATATGATAAAAGCATATGAGTTACCGAATCATTTATAATTGAATATCCAAAGTGTGTTAATAATAAAATATCACACACAAATGTGGAATTGGGTAACCTCATTAGGAATATGGATGTTGTTGAGCAACTAGTTATTCTTGATGTTGGGTTTGAAAATGAAGGTGTTGTTTGGAGAATGGCATTCAATGAATGTGGTCATATTTTATGCCCCTAAGAATGAATGTTTTTAGACTTCTTTCAAGCTGTACTTTGAGTGCATGAATGACATTGATAATTTTGAGGCACTCTTACTTAGTACTCATTTGATTGCAATCAAGAAATAATCTTATTTATATCTTTTGAAAAGGTACCAAGATCTATTAGCATGGTCTTATACATATTTGAGATCATGTAAAGAGGATTTATTTCAACATGGCATCTTATCACATCCTATAAGCATTACTTTTAGTCAATTACAGAGATTGGTTTACTTCATCTTAGCCACCAATCTGCTAAAAATTTTCAAGAGATTAAGGAATGATGAGATTTCAGAGATATTAGTTCATGGCAAACATCTAGAACATTTTCTTGATTAAGCCTATGACTATGTACATATTTTATAGTGTATATTATTGTCATTTTGTCTTTTATATTGCCCCTTTGCTTTGGGTTTTGATTTTACAATTTCATCCATTATTTTAATTATGTGTTCATCCTTAGATCCACCTGATCTATTCTTGTCAGTCTTCCTTGTTTTGTTAAGCCTTCATGAGTGTTTGCTAGTAAATTGTTATGTTTTGACTCCATGGCCTAATGGATTGACACCTAGTCTTGTGTTATGTGGTTATTTTTACACCTTTATTGGTGTACATCCCATGGTGAGAGCCATTTTGGTGCTCATATTTACACCAATATTTTGCACTATTGACTAAGGGATGAATTCATGGAGCATATGGTAAATGCAATATGGAGGTAGATGATGCTTGAAAACACAGGAGGAGTTTTTAACATAGCTAGACAAAGGTAAAGAGGATCAATACCACATTGAAAATATGAGATGGGATGAATACCTTAAACTATGCCCCATCAAACCTACCATGTGGATGCAAGGCCAAGCTCTAACAAAATTCATGGATGTAAGAGGTAGTTGGTAGAACTTTCACCATTGACTGTAGGTTTGACTAGGTAAATTGTAAATGAGGCATGAGAGTTATATTGAGTTTTAAAGGAGGAAATGCAATTGTAAAATAGGTCTAACACTTCTATCAAAATTTTAGGTGTTGAATCATAATTATAGTTGGCACCATGAAGTCTATGGAGGTGTGAGGGGTAAAAGACAATTGAAAAATGGTTGGTGAGTTTTTTTGGAAGGTCATGGGTTTAAAAACAAATTATAAATGATGGGATCAAGGTCTATAGGAAAGACACATAAAAAAGACAACTATTAAAATGATAGTTTGAAAATTATCTCCACATTTTAGGATCTTGCATAAGATAAAAGGAAATAAAATCGTGGAAAGATAAGAGTTGATTGCAATTTGACTAAATGCAATATGAGATGCTAGTATAAAAGGGAGATTAAAACACAATTTGTAATGATGTAAATTTAAAGATGCATTGGAATTTTTGGACCTTCTAGGTAGTAAAGGAATGAATGAGTGGGAAGGTTAAGTGGATAACTGTATGTGTACCCAATTAATAAAATTGAAAACCATGCTTGCAGTTAGAAAAATGATAATGCCATTGAAAGAAAACAATATTGCACACAGAAATAAAATATAGGCCACATTTTTTTATTTGTAAAAAAATAAAACCCTAGTGAAATCCATGATGAATATGGAAATATGAAGTGTATGTGCATGTTATGAGTCTAACTAAGCGTAGTACAATTGCCAATGTCATTAGAGATTGAAGATCTAGGGAAAAAATTATCTCCATTGTTTGATTTGCACCTTGTGACTAAGCCCAGCCATATATTTTCTTTGTAATATGTTTTACCTAGACTCTAACTCCATAAAAGCTCAAATTAGAGCTACAAGTTGTTATCTTGCACTTGGGAAATGTGACTTGCATTAACATTTTTCATGGACTACATAAAATTTGTGAATGAGTTTGAGATAGGGAACTTGAAATTGGCATCTGGATCTTCATAAGGAATGAAAAAGGACCTGGAATATATTACCATTACGTGAAGATCAAGTATTTAAGTTTCTTAAGGGAAACATGGATCTAGGTTCTGCTCTTCATCAACTGAAAGAGGATGAGGTAGTTGAAAAATCTTTTAATATCTTCACCTAGGTATATGGATGCTAGTCATGTTGATGCCTCTAGTAATGAATTTGTTTTTAGATGTTAAGCATAAAATGGAAAATAAAGTAATGGATATAGGAAAAAGTTGCTTTTTAAAAAATATTCTATAGGGTGTCCTACTAAACCAAGTTACAAGAATGGAGTTGGGTGAAAAATGAAAAATCCAAAAAAATTCACGTTCTAAAAATTACAAATGAGGCCCCCAAACTCCTTGGTAAATTTGATTAGGAGATGATATTTTCAAAATTTAGGTTCTCAAAATACAATTTCAAATTTTAGTCAACTCTCCCAAACCCACCAATCAAATCTAGAGGAGAAAAGTCAACTCTAGAAGAACTTAAAGGAGAATTAGAGGAGAAATGCAATTTTTCACTTGTGCAAATTGATATTGCACCTAGATCTCCCATTTCCACCAATCAAAGTCGGTCAACATGAAGACCCATTGTAAATAGGAACTTTCAAGCCCATTTACAACTTTGTAAATTTACATAATTTCCAATTGCATTTGGAGTTTTGGATTCCCTAAAATGAGATTTTGAGGGGAATGGGAACCCCATTTAAAATTTTCAACTTTACAAAAATTGTAAATTATAATTGGAGTTTTGGATTCCCTAAAAATAACTACAACTATTAATTGTAATGTTACGATTTACAATTCTACAATTTACAGAGGGAATGTCCTAGGGGAATTACCAGTGCAAATTACAAATTTGCAAATGGGGCCAAATTTTCCTCAAAAGGCTAAAATGTGGAAAATAATGCATTTATGCATTAAAAAATATGGAGGAAGCCCTGAAAACAAATTTTCAAAAATGAAAGATGGAAAAAGCAAATTTGAAAAAAACAAATTTGCAAAAAGTAAATGTGGAAAAAGCAAAAATGTGAAAAAATAAGTTAAGAGCTAGAAATTAAAAAGGTGAAATGACCTAATTTTTTGTATTTCCATTTGCTTTACTTGTTCAAGCTCCTCCAAGGGAGATAAATTACATGTCTACAAATTCAATGTGGGCCACTCCAAAGAATATTTTTCAAGTAGCCATGGGTATGGAATGACCAAATGTCATCATTTCAAGAGCAGGTTATTCTATGGTGTGTATATGAGGAAGGGTAGATATCCAAAAGTTTTTAGCTATGTTAATGAGTGGTCAAAAGGCATCTCTAGGCAATTACACATGGGGATAAAGTTTGTTATTGATAATAAGCTAATATTGAGAGGGGATGAATCATTATTATATATTCTTTTCTTTTCTAACACTTAATTACTTATTTCAATAAAGATATTCAAAGCAATCATATCACAACACAAGATAACACAATGCAAAGTGACACCAGATATACGTGGAAACCCTTTTGGGAGAAAACTATGGAGAAATATTTCTCAATATCAATATTCATAGGCACCAACCTCAAAAATAATTTTTTAGGCACAAATGTATAGGAACACCAACCCCTTTCATTAAACACCAACTTAGTAAGAGATACCAATCTACTCAAAATGAAGGTACCAAACTTCTCACAAAAATCACTCTTCTATCTTTGATTTGTTGTCAACACAATGGATGATAAAACACTACTTTATCTCCTTTCGATTTGATCTACACTTGAGTGTTTTTGATTTTATGCTCTAGCTTATACTTTCTGGATTTTTCTTTTCAATCTTCTCCCAAAAATCTTTTTTCAAATATTTCTCCTCTTCTTTTATTTCTTCCACTTTCAAACTTTCAAATTTTCCACTTGCTATACACTTATTTATAACCCACAAAAATCCACAAATTAAGTTCATGACTCTTGAAACAAAAATGCACATTCAAACTATCACAACTTCTCCAAATCAGATTGGCCAAGGTTGGGTACCATTTTAGCCTTAAAAATTGCCTTGAAATCTTTGCCATAATTAACTCTTTAAGCCCATTAATTTGTCTTTGATTTTACACAAAGATATGATTGTTATTTGCATGTTTAATTTCCTCAATTAAATTAAATATTCTTTATGTAATTTAATTATTTTATCAAAATGTTTTGATATCAATAAAATTCATGATTACCCTTTGACATCAATGATAATATTTCCAACAATCTCCCCCGTTATCATTGATGGAAACCACATACTGACTCTACTCCCCCTTGTTGTAATGTTTCTTCTATCTAAGATCTTCTTTTCTATAGCTCCCCCTTTTGGTGACTCACTCTTTTCACACTTTTCCCCCTTTGACATCAATGGCAAAGGGACTACCAAGGATATAGATAATGCAATTCTTAGCTTCCCCTTAATCAATACTTCCCATAAGTGGTAGGAAGAAAAAGAGATTACTCCCAACTTCTCACATAGGTATTCAAATGTGTCCTTTGGAAGTGGCTTGGTAAAAATGTCTGCTATTTTCTCTGTGGTGGTAATATATTCCAATTTTACCTATTATTATGCAACTTTCTCTCTCAATAAATGGGATTTAAATAGAATGTTCTTTGTTATGGGATGCATCATTGTATTCTTTGAGATGTTAATAGCACTGATATTATCACAGTATATTGAAATTGGATGATCGTATTATACCTTGATGTCTTTAAGGGTCTTCTTCATCCAAAGAATTTGAGTAGAAAAATTACTACCTCTATGTACTCTACCTTTTTTGTGGATATGGAAACTAAATTCTAATTTTTACTTATCCAAGACACTAGGATTTTTCCAAGGAAAAATGATTTTTTGCTTGTGTTTTTTATATCATCTAGGCATCCTTTTCAGTCTGAGTTTGTATATGCTACCAAAGTGAAATACTTCCCTATAGGATACCACAATCCATAGTCCAAGGTCCCATTTAAATATCTAAATATCCACTTCACTATTTGTACATGTGTTTCTTTAAGAGTTGCTTGATAGTGTACTACTATGCCTACTACTTGGATGATATCCAACCTAGATGCCATAATATACAAAAGATTGCAAATCATTGATTTGGAGAGGGACTGATTTATATTCGACGATTCATCATCCTTACTCAACTTGTTTGCTATAGCCATAGGCATTCCAACTGGTGCATAGTTTTCCATTCCAAATTATTCAAAATTTATTTATCATACTTGGTTTGGGAGATGAATATTCCTCATATTAACTAAGATATTTACAATCTAAGAAAGAATTATAGATCACCAAACATGAACATCTCAATCCTTCTGCATATCTTTGGTGAATCCTTTGGATAAATTCTCACTATATCCTCCAAATATTATATCATCAACATAAACTACAATAATTAACTAATACTCACCTTCAATTATGATGTATAAATTGTTGTTGACAATTCCTCTCTTGAATCCCTAGTCTTGTAGATACTTGTCAAGTCTTAAATACCAAGCTCTAGGGGATTAATTCAATCCATATAAGGATTTATTTAATTTTCATACATGTTTTCTACCTTCTAATAAAAGGAATCCTTAAGGTTGCTTGATGTATACTTCTTCTTCTAATTTATCATTTAGAAAAGAAAATTTTGCATCCATTCAATATACCTTGAAGTTTTTTAAAATAGCATAGTCAAGTAACATTCTGATTACCTCTAATCTTGCCATGGGAATGAAGGTTTATTCAAGGATAATACCTTTTATTTGAGCATAACCTTTGCATACCAATTGAGCCTTATTTTTCATCACTTGACCATCCTCATTTAGTTTGTTCCTATATACGCATTTGGTGTCAATCACATTATGATCCTTCGATCTAGGTACCAACTCCCACATCTCATTCTTCTCAATTTGGTTTAGTTATTATTCCATTTGTTTTACCCAATGTTTATCATGGATCACTTTTGAAAAATTCTTAGGATGTATTTTAGATAACAAATAAAAAGTTACTTCAAAATTTCTTCCAATATTTCTTCTAGTATGTACCCCAGCATCTATATTACCAATTATTTGGCTTTCAAAATGGTTCTTCTAAATGAAATGAGATGATGCATTGGTGTCTTTCCCTTCATCTTCATCCATATTCTCTACTTTAACACCTTCTTCTTCAATAATATCTAGTTTTTCTAATTGATCATTTGCCTTCTGAGTTCTAGTTTCATCTACTCTAACACTGTTACTTTCTACAATAGTTTACATTCTCTCATTGTAGCATTGTAGGCCTTATTTTTGGTGGAATATCTTATAAAAATTACTTCATTGACTCTTGAGTCAAATTTCCCCAAATCATCTTTGGTCCTCTTAATAAAACACTTACTTACAAATGCCTTGAAATATTTGATGAAAGTTGGTCTTCCCATCCATAACTCATATGGGGTCTTATCACTGTTGACTCTGATCTACCATCTATTTAGGATATATAGAGCTATGTGGACTAATTCTCTCTAATATTTGTGTGATAACTTGGATTTGTTTAGAATTTTCCTAGCCATTTCTTAGATAGTCTTATTCTTTTTGTTCTACTAACCCATTCTATTGTGAGGTTCTTGTAGCTAAGTACTATCTTTTTATCCAATGGCCTTCACAATACTCAATGAAATTATTTTACATAAACTCACCTCCTGTATCTAACCTTAAGTATTTGATCTTTAAGCTAGTTTCATTTTCAATTAATGCTTTAAATGATTTGAATCTGATAAAGGCCTCAGACTTTTCTCTTAGAGATATAACCCATGTCATTCTAGTGTAATCATCAATTAGCGACATAAAATACCTCTCACTTTGTATACTTTTCATTCTAGTGGGTCCACATACATCTATATGAATGAGCTCTAATTTCTTCATGGTGGAATATTTCTTCATTTTGAATCTTGTCTTAGTTTTCTTCCCATGTTGGCATTGCTTACAAAGCATGCTTGATGACTTTGTTATCTTTGGAATGTCTCTTACAACTTGCTTCTTACTAATATTCACAAGGCTATCAAAATTTATATGGCCCATTCTTATGTTCCATAGCCAACTTTCTTCAAATTGACTCAAACAACACTTCTCTCCTTTGACTTTTGTAAGCATGTATAGATTGTTTGTTGTCCTGTTAGCATCTATAATTAGTTCTCTCATGTCTCTTTTTTTGATCTCGTAACCTTCAACAAATAACTTGAGTGTATTTCCTTGATCACACATTTGGATAATACTTAGAATATTATTCTTTAATGCTTCCACATATAACACATTCTCTATTTTGGTTCTTCCATTATCGAGACTAAGCATACCTTTTCCTGTTATTTTGGCTGTAGTGTTATCTCTAAATTTTATCATGACTTCATTAACCATTTTTAATGAGATAAATTTAATTTTATCTCCAATCATGTGTCTCAAACATCCACTATCAATGAACCATTTTTGTCCTTAATCTCTAGCATGGAATGTTGTTTGAACGATTATGGATTCTTCTTGCTTCTTCTTCCAGGTCTTTATTGGTTCTCTTTTCTTTATCACTAGAGCCTTGCACTTTTGATCTTGTCTTACATATTATAATACACTTATACAATAGTATGCTATATGTCCATAGTTTTTGCACTTGTAACAGACTATATCATCTTCATCAAAGTTTTATAGGGGAGCAAATGAATTTTAGTTTCTGTTTGAAGCTCCACAGGTTCCTTTGTTTATGCTCCTAAATTCAATATCCTTGGATCTCTTTCTATAATCTAATTTCTTATGACCAAAATTATTGAAATAATAATAATAATAATATCCATCAAAATAATTAAAAAACCTAGTTTTATTTGCATATCTTGGACCAAGTGGTCTCCTAAACTTTTGTTCTCCTTTACTTTCTTTGTTGATAGAGATGGTTTTTGTATTCTAGCCTTCTTCCTTCTTGGTCTCCTTTTTCATAGGTTTCTTAAGAGTTTCAGCATAGCTCTTATCTTTCTCTTTTTCCTTCTCATACCCAATGCCTGACTTGTTAGATGGTGATCTTTAAATCTCAAGAATCTTATTCAAAACTTGGGTGTTTTTCTTAAATTTCAAATCACTTGCTATTTTAGAATTTGCCTTTTCTAGATCCCTTTTTAAAGCATCAATCTCATATTCATAACTTTCACAGTATACTCCTTTCTTCTTTAGCTGATCCATTAGATATTCTTCAATTTTATTTGCTTTTTTGATTTGGACTTTTAGATCAACAATTATCTTCTTTGTCTCCTTGAGACCTTGTGATATTCTGGCTTCTGAATTCTGACTCTCTTTTTCATATTTTTGAATCAGAAGCTTTTGTTTTATGTTCTTTTTCTCAAGATATTTTATCTCTCCTAAGACATAGATAATCTCTTCTTTGAAATTTACCTCACCTTCATCTTCTTCTTCTTCCAATTTATTTATGATTTTAGAAGCATTGTCTTCTATGGTCATGAACAATGTTTCCTCATCATCATTGTCAGAATCACTATCTCCACTTTCCTCAGATGAGCTATAGTTCCTCCTAGAGTATAAGATTTTGTTTTGTTTCTCAAATCTCTTCTTGTATTTTTTTTCTTAAATCCCTTATTGAATTTTGGTTTTCTCTCCTCTTCATCACTATTATCTTTATCCAGTCACTTAGCTACAAAATTACCAATATTACCATAATTAAAACATTTGAATGGTAACTTACCTTTATATTTTCCCAAGCCTTTCTTCATCTTTCAAATGAATGGATCCTATTTTTCATCTTCTTTGATGATTGAGCTATCATTTGGCTTAAGTTCTTTGACTTTATCCTTCTTTGATACTTTGAATATTTCTTCTCTTTTTGATGGTCTTTTGAATTCAATCCTCATTTCATATGCTATGAGGATTCTGTGTAGCTCATACATATTTAATTTATCTAGATCTTTCATTTCTTCAATATCAAATAATTTCACATAAACCTCAATGGTAAGGATCTCAGCACCTTTTGGATGATTGTAGACTCTTCAATAATTTCTCTAAGTCCTCAAGTAACAATGACTATTTCATCAACCTAGAGTAGGTATCCTACAATGTTCTCTTCTTTGCTCATCTTTAAACTCTCAAATTGTCTCCTATGAATTTGGAGTTTTACTTGTATTAATTTGCTATCACCTTCATAGATAGTTTTAATTTTTTCCCAGATCTCTCTTGTAAAATCAAATTGCATAACTTTTATGAATTCTGATTCTGAAAGGCCACATAAGATGGCATTCATTGCTTTAGCATTATTCTTACTAGCCTTCTTTCTAGTAGCATCTATTTGTGGAATTTTTTGTGTTTGGTACCTAGTTACTAGTGTTTGCCAAATATCAAACCCAAGATCCATTAGATATGTCTTCATTCTTATGCTCTAGAAGGTATAATTTGTGCCATCAAATAATGGTGCCTTTTTAGTGGAAAATCCATCTTGAACTTGTGATCTAGCCATATGTGCTTGTAAAATCTACCTTCTAGTGGTTAAGTTATATCTTAAAGAACCCACTCTGATACCAATAGTTGAACATGGGCTAATACTAAGAGAGTGGTAAATCAATATTATATATTCTTTTATTTTATAACACTTAATTAATTTTTATAATAAAGATATTCAAATTAATCAAATCACAACTCAAGATAACATAATATAAAGTGACACCAGATATACAAGGAAACCTTTTCAGGAGAAAACCATGGAGAAATTTTTCTTAATATAAATATTTTGTAGTTGCCAACCCCAAAAATAATTTTGTAGGTGCCAACCTACAAAATAACCAACCCCTTTCATCAAGCACCAATTCAATAAGAGACACCAATCTCTTCAAAATAAAGGCACCAACCTTCTAACAAAAATCACTCTTTTATCTCTAATTTGTTGTCAACATAATAGATGATAGAACACTACTTTATCTCCTTTTGATTTGATCTACACTTGAGTTTTTTCATTGCTATGCTCTACCTTATACTTGTGTTTTTATTTTCAATGTTCTCACAAAAATATTCTTTCAGATATTTCTACTCTTTTTTTATTTCTTCTTCTTTTAAACTTTCAAATTTGCCACTCATTGTGCACTTATTTATAACCCATGAAAATCCATAAATTAAGGTCATGACTCTTCAAATGAAAAGGTCCATTTGAATAATCAAAACTTCTCCAAATCAGGTCATCCAAGGTTGGGGACCATTTTAGCCTTAAAAAATACCTTGAAAGCTTCATCATAATTACCTCTTTAATCTCATTAATTTATCTTTAATTTACACAAAGATATGGCTGTTATTTGCATGTTTAATTGCCTCAATTAAATTAAATGTTATTTATTTAATTTAATAATTTTATCAAAATATTTTTTCATCAATCAGATTCATGATGACCCTTTGACATCAATGATAATATTTCCAACATTTGTTTGGCTTCCACTATGAATTTTCACCTCTTATCTCATGTAAAAGGAATCTCTAGCCAAGAAATCAAAGGATGTGCTTCGAATCTTCATCATTTCTTGTAGAGGCAGTTAGAAGAATCATTTTTCTTTAAAATACATGAAGATTTTGGGCATAAAAAAGGATCTTTTCTAGCTAGGAACATCTTGGTAGGACTTTGGGGTGTTGACTACAAATTAGCATAATGGAACCCCCATTCCTAGATTTGAAATGGGTGTAGAAAATGCATAAATAGAGGGCTTCTCCTCTATTCTTTGGTTGTTGTTCTTTGTCTTTGTTTTTCTCTCCAAGTATAGGGTCTTCCAAATTTTGGGATCATTAATATATGAATTTTGTCTCTCTTTCTAAGGTGGTTGTAGCTATAAAACCATTATCAAGCTCTAATATCATGTCTACATGTCTCCCCTATCCAACATGGAGCAAATCCACCATGCTTGTCCCCATGGCAACATTTTGAAACATTGATGTATGTAAGATCTCTTTTCAAGGTAATGTTAAATACCTATGTTTCTTACTTTTTCATGTTAATGAAATACAATGAGATGTTTTACATGCTATGTTAATTGGATATCTAGTTTTGTGCTTATGTATGGTTGTCATCTTGGGCATAGATCTAGGTTATAAACCCCTTTTTACATAGAGATTTGGAAATATTTTGTTGAATACCTCATAAGGGCACCCTAGGTTCATGAATTTGATAGGAAAAAAGTATTTAAAATTCTAAGTTTAGTGTATGCTCTAGGGGTTCAAGGATCATTTGGGTACATGTATCATATTGGCACCAATGGATTAAAATTACTCTTGCTAGTTCCCCTTAGCTTTTAAGTTAATTTTTATACACCTTTAGAATAGGTGATGTCATGAATGTTGAAAGAATCCCTATTGTTTGAAAACTACCAACACACCACCCTTCTTTTTTTATCTAACTTGTCTTACCCTATAGATAAGACACCCTTTGCATAACATAAATGTTATTTTCCCTATAGATGCATAAAATCTTTCATACTTAACATGTGTCTATATTTTGTGATTTGAAGCCTAGAATTACAAGTTTCCATTCAACCCATGTTATTGAAAATTCTTTAGAATGAAGAATGCAGTCACTTTCTGATCTATCTTTAGTAGCTTATATATGAATTAGTGCATTTGTTTATCTTATGTGAAAACCCTTCCTAGGTGGAATGAACAAGTTTGGTTGTGCCTAGGTCACATTTGTGTTCCCTTGTGCCAAAAATCACCATGGATGTTAAATTGTATAATCTCTCCATGTGAGCAAGCGACCCCTTAGGTCCTCTCACCTTGTTTCAGATAAAGCTAGAAGTAGCAGGGAGATGACCATACCCTCTGTCAGTGCCTCTCAGTCATTTTCTCTATTCAGTCCATTCTTGATGCCAAACCCTCCCCCAGTTACAATGATATATTAGCAATTTTTTCATATTTGTTTGTCATTTTCTTCAAGTGTGTAAGGCAGAGTAAAATAGGTGTATAATTGGGAACCGATAGTTTTATAGAATTATTTTTGGGGACTAAATTGAAGTCTTAGTCACTTATGTTGTTGGGGACTCTTGTAAAAATATGGTTATAAATCTCAAGATTCAAAATTTTCTAATCCAATATTTCTAAAGTAATCTAATCTAAATTTTCAAACAAGTTTGTCTGTGATATCTTATGTATTTGAAAGTTGGGATTACTTGAGTGTGATTTGTTATCTTAGACATTAACACCGTAACACTCCACTAGGGATGTGCCAATAATTTGAGATATTTGACTAAATTTACATATGTTTAATTTATTTCAAAGTGTTATGAATTTGTCATGTTTTGAGGTGGTTTCCCCTTGTTAAACATGAATCTAAAATTTTCATTATCTTTGCTTTCATACATCATCACTAATTTCAGAAAGATATAGTTTTAGTATGTATCACTGAAATTTTGTAAATGGTTATATTCTATAATTTTTATTCTAGCGTGACTCCAAAACATCATCTTGTTTCAAATAAAGATCATTGCTCGCTTTGAATATCTTCAACTTCAGAGTTTTTTTGCTTACAAAGTTAGAAGGACTGAGATCATCCTTCAAAGATGACTCATCTAAAAAATGTGTCTTGCCCTTAAGTGTGTCATGTGCCTCCAAAAATTACATGAAAATTATATTCAAGATAAAAATCTATTTTATTTCAACTTTCAAACCACCCAAATTTTTCCTACACCAATTGATCCTGAAAATGGAAATTTTAACACAATGCAAATGGGAAACTTACTTAGACTCAAAATATTGGTAAATAAAATAATATATATATAATTTTATGGTCTCATTCTGATATACATCATAAATTATCCATAACTAATCACAAACACAAGTCTATATACCAAACTAGCATTTTTAATTTACTCAATTTCACCGAAAGTCAATGAAATGTCAAATTATGAAATCCAACTTATATTACTAATATATCTAATGAAATTATAGAAAAATAGGTGATTTTTTATATTAATATTATCATAAATAAACAAATTAAACAATTTTTTAATCACCACCCTAGAATCTATTCAAACTACACACTCCAAACATGTAAACATACACACCAACTAAATATGGGAAATTGTAAATCTATGAAGCTCTAATGCAACTTATAGATGAGAAAACCCTCCTAAAATAAATGGATTTTAATACTTTTATATATGATAACTAATGGTTTTTCATCTATTAATCACCAAGAACCTAAGGGGTTTCATCCTTGAATCTTGTTGTTGAAGCACAAGTGCAACAATCTATAGAAAATGGTTGTAATGGCAAAAGATCCTCCCAACATGAAAGCATAGAATATTAATACACAATAGGGATAAATATAGGCACCAAATATTTTATTTTTGGAATATTACATTAGTTATAAAATCAACCAATTTTCATATTTTAGAAACTTTCCAAAATATCCTTTAGATCCTATTTTTTTCTACTTCTAGCTTTCCCAAACTTGACCCACTTATGTAATAGAAAGTTTTCATGAAAATCCCATCCATATCCTCTCCTAAAATTCAAAATCCCATTTTTAAATTTTCCTTATCAACTCCTCATTAAACCCACCAAGAAATCCATGCTCTATTTGGAAAGTTTCCTTAGAAACTTAACATTAACTCCACCTAGAAAACCATGCCCCATGTGTGCAATAAATAATAATATTTAATAACCCATTTTAAAAACATGACTTATGATGGACCATAAAATATTAAATAAATATATCCTAACTATCCACATTAGCTCACTAAAAATATAGGAAAAGAGCTAATTGGCTAGTTTTATGATTTTATCAAAAATGGGACATTACAAATCCCCCTTCCCAAAATTATTTGTCCCCAAGAAATGTAAAGTTGGATGTTCCAAAATTTATGGACCTTCCTAAGTGGTATCTTAAACTATAATTTTTGTCTATCAGATGAGGTTTTTTTTAAGGCTCTCATTTCTTACCTTACTCACCCTAGTATCAAGCATATCTTCTAGAACCAAAATTAAATTTCCCTTCATCATCTAGTGGGGATAAAGTAATGGAATGAACTATATGTATACCCACTACTTTCTTCAAACAAGAAACATGGAATACATTAGGAATTCTACAATATCTATGGAGTTTAAATTAATAAGATAATTCACCTATATTTATGATGATTTTTTATGGCCCATATAATTTGGGCTTCAATTTTTCCTTCCCACTTAATTTGATAGAAGACTAATTATACGGCTATAATTTTAAGTACACCATATCACCCACTTCAACTATCCTTTTAGTTATCTTTTTGTCTTCATATATCTTTTGTTGGTTTTTTTCATGCTATAACTTTTCCTTCAAAGATCTCAAAATGTCTTGACTTTGATTGACCAAGTCACTAGTTGTAGGTACTCTATTATCTAAAAGTATCAGATCAGTAAAGGTTAATGCATCTTAACCATATAATGTTTTGAATGGAGGCATACCAATAGACATGTGATAATTTGTGTTGTAGAAATATTCTCCTAGGTGAATCCACTTGATCCAAGTTATTTTTTCACTTGAGACATAATTCCTCAAGTATCCTTCCACCCACTTATTCACAATGTTTATTTGTCCATCTATTTGTGGATGGTAACTAGTACTTAGAGTAAGCTTGGTGCCTGTCAAATGGAATAACTCCTTATAAAATTCACTAAGAAATCTACTATCTCTATCACTAATAATTTTCTTGGGTAAATCATGTAATATGAATACTTCTTTGAAAAATAAATCAAAAACTTAAGGTGCTTTGAAAATAGAGAGATGGAAAAGAAATGTGTATATTTAGTTAATCTATCTATTATGACATAAATTTAATCTTTTCCTTCTACCTTGGGTAACCCAAAGATGAATTCTAAGGAAATACTCTCTCATTTTTAATTAAGAATGGGAAGTGGTTGTAGCAACCCCACAAGAAACTCTTGCTCCCTTTTATTTTGTTGGCAGGTGTTACACTCTTTGATATGCACAAGAACATCCATTTTGAGACCCTCCAAAGAGAATCTCTCTCTAATCTATATGTATGTTTTGAATAATCCTAGATCTCCTGATAATGGTACATCATGAAATTCTTCTAGTATCTTCTTCTTCATCTTTGATTCTAGAATAATAAACACTCTATTTTTAAATAAAATCAACCCATCTTCCACTATGTACCTATCATTTTTTTTCCAATTCATCTAGAATTTTAGAATTAAATGTATTCTTAGCATACTCAACCCAAATAGAAACTTTGTAATCTACAAAAATAGTGGAAATGATGTAAAGAGTGTGTATTATAGAGAGGGTATTAGCTACTACATTCTCCTTACCCTTAACATATTCAATTTCAAAGTTATATGCTTTTAGCTTACTTACCTACTTTTCTTGTTGATAATTGAAATTTGTTTAGTTTAGGAATAATTTCAAACTATTATGATATGTTTTGATAGTAAAATTCCCACATACCATATATTATCTGAATTTCTCCAGAGCATGCATTATGGCCAATATTTATTTGTCATAGATAGGCAACCCTCTCGCATAACCTTGTAGCTTTATGATTTCAAAATATATGGGATGTTCTCTCTAGGGTAATACATCCCCAATTCCAACACCTAAATCATCACACTCTACTATAAAAAGGAATAAGAAATCATGAATATCTAGAACTAGACATGAACTTATTACCTTTTTGAGCTTATCAAAAGTAGTTTGTGCTTGTTCCATCCATTTAAAGGCTCCATTATTTGTCAAATATAAAATAGGAGTTCTAAGTTGATAACACCCCCTAATAAACCTCCTGTAATAACTACACAATCCAAAGAAACCTCTAAGTTATGTTAGATTTATCAGAGGAGATCAGTCTAAAATGGATTAGATCTTATTTTGATCTACTTGAACCCTTTTTTCACTAATCACATTACCCAAGTATAGGATCTTAGTCAACCCAAAGTCACATTTGGACAATCTAGGAAAGAAAGACTACACTTTAAGAAAACTTAAAACTGTATCAAAATGCTTAAGATGCTCATCCCAACCTTTGTTATAAATCAGAATATCATCAAAGAAGACTAGAATAAATTTCCTCAAATTCTTACCAAACACCTTGTTCATGCAAGATTGGAATGTAGTTGGTGTATTTCTGAGTCAGAATGGCATAACTAAGAACTTGAAATTTCCATAATGACACCAGAAGGTAGTCTTCTAAATGTCTTCTTCTCTCATGTGTGTATGATGATACCCAGATCTCATATCAATCTTTAAGAAATATACATCACCATATAACTCATCAATTAACTCATATATCTTGGGAATTGGGTATCTGTTCTTAATAGTCTTCTTATTCAAGGCTCTATAGTATATGCACATCTGCATAGTACAATCTTTATTTTTCACTAGCACCATATAAGATGTAAAGGGACTAGAACTTGGTCTGATTTACCCCATATCTAGAAGTTATTTTATTTCCTTTTCAATTTACTCTTTGTACATTCTAGGATGGTATTATGGATTAGTCATGATAGGCCTTGACCCTGGTTGTAGTTGTTGAAATCTTCTCTCAAGAGGTAATCTTAGAGGCATGTCATTGAAAACCACACTATGTTTATCCAAATAAAATTATATCAACATGCATTGAATCATTCTTACCCCTTGAGGGATCATGTGTAGTCACCAAATAACTCATATCCCATGAAACTTGGCTCTTTCAAATAATCATTTCCATCCTTTTATATGTGAGCACTTGCAGAGCTCTATTCATGATTCCTTTTAAAACCACCTCCTTCCCTTTAAATCTAAGTTTGAGTTCCATAGTTTTATGGTCTTTTGAGTAATCTCCTAAAGAGTGAAGCCACTACACACCCAAAACCATGTCAATATCTCCTAATCCAACAACATAATAATCATCACAAACCTTATGGTCTTTGATAGCTTGGTCAAGATTCTAAATCTTCTTTTTGCATCGTATATCATACCCATCAACCATAATGGCATTAAAGCCTTAAAAATCTTTGGCTTTGAGTCTCCTTCACTTTACCAATCCTTAATGAAAATTTGGGTAGTCCACTATCAGTCAATATGGTCACTCTTTGTCTAGCAAGCTCTCCTCAAACTTTGAAAGGATGGTATATATGTGACCTTAAGAGGGATCCAAGAGTGCCCCCATTAACTTCTTCTTTCTCTTTCTTTTTAGGGTGAGGATATTCTAGATCATGAAACTCTTAGGATGCTTCTGAATTTGAGTCTAGATCTGAAACAACCTTAATATAACTCACTTGCCCTTTCCCAAGACATCAATGTCTTGGAGTCCATGGATCCTTGCAATAGAAACAAAGTTTCTTCCTCCTAAGCTCATTCCTGGTTTGATCATCCATCTTCTTATTCACATTTAAAGGTGCATCTTTTTGTGTTGGGGCAGCCATGGGCTTATTTTTAAAGTTACTTTTAGCCTTAATCTAAGCCAAAGGCTTTGAATAAGACTTTTTTTGAGGTATAGTAGTCTCTAGATCAAAATCCTTCTTGATAGCTTCTTATAAAGTGGAAGGTTTGAATGCCTTTATAAGACCCTTGAGATGCTCAGATAATCCTTCTATGAAAATAATAATGATCCTCCTCTCTAATATGTCAGTTATCATGATAGTTTGATTTTGAAATTTAGTAACATATTCATCCATAGTACCCCTCTATTTGAGTTGAGATAACTCTATAAAATGTATCTTAGGGTCCTTCCTATCAAATCTTTCAGTTAGCCTTTAGCTAAATTCTTCTATGGTAGTAATAGAAGTATGCCCTTGGGTAACCATGACATGTTACCACTTTAGCAAATTTAATTTCCTCATCTTCAAGCATTGGATTTAATGATAAGTACATATCTAACTTTTGTAACTAGGACCTTTCTTTAGACTTGTTTGACCCATCAAACATAGGGAAATTGATTTTTCCCAACTGTTGTTGAATATCTCTACATGGTTGATCTTATTGATTTCCTCTACCTCCCCTAGGACTATTTTTTATTTCCAATTCACAAAAATCCTTGAAATAGAGGGCTTGTTGTACTTTATAATCAAGCTCTCCATACCTTGCATTTAGGAATGCATAATCATTACCTGGATGCTTATGCATAATTTATTTTTCATTAGGTGATTCTTCCTCCCTCTATAGGAATTTAGATAGAAAATTTTTTGAAGGTGGGGTGATTAAACCTGCTCATTTTTTGATTAATTTCCTTCTCCCTCATTTTCTTTATTCAAGTTAATTCCCTAGATAGCTCAGATTAATTTTGACATGAATTCTTTAAAGGTTCTCTAAATTGTTTTCTCTAGATCCTTTTGAAATTTATTGATTATCTCATATGTATAACTAATTTCATTAGAGAGAATCCACTTCTCTCTAGTACCCATGCTTTCTTCTTAGATCTTTGGTAGCTAAACCTTTCTTTTTTCATTTTGGATGTATCTTGATTCCCTTTCACTAATACCACTCACATGCATTTATTATTAGATCAAGATGTGAAATCTCCCCATAGATTGTCAAGATGCAGAATCTGATACCACTATCATGTCCCTCCCAAAATTACATGAAAATAATATTCAAGCTAAAAATGTATTTTATTTCAACTTTCAAACCACCTAAATATTTCCTACATCGATTAATCTCAAAAATGGCAATTTTAACACAATATAAATTGGAAACTTGTTGAGACTCAAAATATTGATAAATAAAATCCAATATCATTAATGGTATGGCCTCATGTTTTTATACATCATAAATTTTCTATATTTAATCATAAACACAAATTTGTATACCAAACTAGCATTTTTAATTTACCCAATTTCACTGAAAGTCAAAGAAATGTCAAATTATGAAATATAACTTATATTAATAATATATTTGATGAAAGTAAAAAAAATATGGGATGTTTTATAGTAAAAAAATCATTAATAAACAACTAAAACAATTTATACTCACCACTTTGGAATTAATTCAAACTACACATTCCAAACATGCAAACATACACACCATCTGAATATGTGAAATTAAAAATTTATGAAGCTTTGATACAACATATTAATTATATCAACCTCTATAAATAAAATTTTTTTCATCCTTTTATCTCTAGTAACCAATGGGTTTATATCCATTGATCACCAAGAACCCAAGGGGTTTCATCCTTAAATCCTGTTGTTGAAGCATAAGTGCAACAATCTATAGAAATTAGTTGTAATGGAAAAAGATCCTTCCAAAATGAAATCATAGAATTTTAATACACAAGAGGTCTCAATATAGGCACCCAATCCTTTCTATGTGGAATACAACATTAGTTATAAAAGCAACCCACTTCCATATTTTAACAACTTTCCAAAATCTCCTTTAGATCCTTTTTTTCCTTCTTTGTCTCTACTTCCAACTTTCCCAAACTTGACCCACTTATGAATTATAAAATTTCCATGGAAATCCCATCTAGTGTTTTTTTTAGCAGTGAATATTCATTAAATCATGAATATTCTATTTTTAGTATTTTGGTTTTGGTGATTTTTTAAGGTCGGCAGATGGGACCAGATCATCAAAATTCAAGGGATATTTTTTTGGGGGGGTTGGCTCATCAACTCTTTATAATGGTATATAACATTAATATTAAATTTTATAGATACATATAGTATATCCCCTAAGGTCTTGACTTATACCAACCAAGGGAACAAGTAGAACTACAACCAAAAAAGCACAAAACCAAACAACAATAGTAAATGAAGAAAATGAATGATAGTACCAGACAATAAGATAGATCACACCATCTAATGGTAGAGTCAAACACCAAGATTAATGACACAACCTAATTACATATTCAAGTGATACAGCTAAATGACCTAGCCAAATGACATATTTGAATGACATAGTTGAATGACCCAATTGAATGACCCAGTCGAATGACATAGCCAAATGATAGAGCCAAATGATAGAGTCAAATGATAGTGCTAAATGGTAGCACCAGATGGTAGAGCTAAATGATAGATTTAGAGTCTTGCAATGAACATCAAGTCAAGTGACCTAATCAAATGGAATTAAATGGTAGTTTTGGGCAAGAGAAATGGTGAACCAAATGTGAAACCCTCTTATCAGATGATAGTACTAAATGGGAGTATCTAATGATAGATTCAAAAAGCATAGGGCATCATAGCATCTGGTGAGAATGGTAAAAGGACATGCCAATCATCATGGAAATCATCCATATTATTTTATTTTAAAGATCCAACCAAAAAGTCCACACAATCACAATGCACTCAAAATCTAAATATTTATTGTTTTTTTAGTTTGTCATAAATTTGACTTCAACTATTCAATAATGTTAAAAAAATTACATTAAAAAATCCCCACTATTATCTCACAAGATAGAATCAACCAGAATAACATATCACCCCCTAAATATTTTTTTGATGATGACATGCCACCACTCAAAGATGCTCCTCTAGTTTTTGATGAAAATGATAATGACACTGAAGTGGTAGAAGAGATTGGATCATCTCACCAAACACAAATTTCAACTGAAACCTTCACTCATAAATATTCTCAAAGGAAGAGAAGTAGATGGGCAATTGAAAGGTCCTTTAAGGTGGACTAGGTGACAAAATTTCCCTTCATAGAATTTGTAGAGCCTCAATATGTTGATGATACTCCAAAATAATATAGATGTATAATATGGATCTAGAAACTAGGAAAAGAACACAATTTAATTAAAATTGGACACGATTGAGAAACATCATGGAAAAGTATATGAGACAGTGAAGCACCTAGATGGAGTCATAACAAGAAGACATAGGTGGAAAACTACAAAAGAATGCATGTATGTAAGATATGCATGGGAGAATGAAAATGATAAAAAAAATGTCAAAAACATCTTGTGGAGAAAGGGGGAACAATTGAAGCAAATTTTTGAAAAGTTAAGTAGTCCCATCTGAAGGTGAAATACATATAGTTCTCTACTATATACCATATTCTAAAAAAAAGGAAGACCTATTTTTGATTTTTTAGATTATAATATTTTGTTTCAACATAATGGATTTTTGGATATTCCCCAATCACATTGGTTAGATAGCAATGCTTGGGAAATGGCAAAATATCTAGCAATGGTTGAGATTGAAGATTTGAAAAAAAGTTTTTATAAATCATTTTTTATCTCACTATCCATCGATGAGGTCATAGCAATTGACAACATCTTGGTTTTGAATTCATGTGTACATTTTTTAGAACTATTCAAGGCAACCTCATCTACTAATAATTCATAAAATGGTAGAAAATTGCAATGTAGAAAATCTTCACAAAATGGTTGTATCAAATTTCAAAGATAAATATGAAATGGATGATTATGTAATAGCTATGAAGCTGGTGTGTTTTGGGGTTGATGGTGCATCAATTATATAGGGGCATATAAATAGTTTATGTGTTTGAATATAAACAATAGTTTCCCATATATTATTCCAATTCATTGTAGATGAATCTTGCATACAAAATGGTTAGCAAATTTGCTAATGTGGCCAAAGTGGAGGAGTTCATTCATGACCTACATGCTTATATGTCGAGTAGTCTAAAAAGAATTTTAGAGTTCTAAAAAGTTTCAATAGGAGTGAATGATGGTAAGAAACTATTGAAATATGTTGATATGAGATTGATTTCTATGTATGAACCTACTTGTCAATTTTTTGAAGAATATCCATCATTAGTAGGTTTCATGTATAAATATCATAGTAAAATTAACAAGGAAAAAAATTTGTTATACCATTTAACAGACTTAGAAACACTATTAACTTTGTGTGGAATTCTTCTAATGCTAAAGGAAATGAATTGTTTAATGAAACATGCTTAGGAGAGGTCAATTTATATTGTGGACTTCATACGGCTGAGAAAATGAGTATGTCAATCTCTAGACATACTATACACTTCGAATGAAATGTTTCAAGGCCTTGTTTTTAGTATTTGGCAATGTGTGACCAATTTACAGAACCTTGATAGTTATTTGAATTTGAATATCAATTATCATGTTTATGTTGTTATTAATATAAAGGAGATTCCAATGCATACTTTCTATAAAAGACCTTATCTTATGGGAGTTAAATCTAGAACTACCTGTAACACATATTCTATATGACATTATTCTATCTAAAACCCAAATGAAACTAAGTAGAGTTTCCTAAAATTTATCTATGGAGATTAGAGATCATTTTCAAAGTGAAGATTTGTTGGAGGCAATGGTAGTTGTCAATCCCATTTTATAAAACAATAATAACATTCAAAATATGGCTAGTAGTTTATTTATAAATTCATGCATTGTCTTGTAATGCATTTTTGTAAATCTATAGAGGTGAATAGAGTATAAATTAAATGTATTTTGGCAAAGGATTTACTAAAATCCTAGTCAACCCATTTTGGAATTACAATGTTTGAACAATATCATCTTCTAAGAAAACCACCAGAGAAAGGGAAATTATAAGACTATGGAAAAAAATTTATCCTAGTAATATACTACAAAAAATTCTAAGTGGATATTTATGATTATATGAGCTCTATCAAACAAGGATTCTAGGCTCAGTATAAGTTGAAAGAGTATTCAGTGCATTATCATTCATAAAGTCAAAAATTTGAAACATATTGGATATAAATTTAGAAACCTATTTGAGATTATATGTTTCATGTTATGTAGTGGATATGTTTCCATGTGAAATAACTATGGCAACATGGAGTTCCCTAACTGAAAGAAGAGGCATCAATAATGCAGTGACAAATAAAGAGGATGTAAATAATGACACTAAATATGGCACTGACATGGTAGACGCAAATGTCACTATGGATGATCAAGTTTGTGGAGGATTCTTTCAACTACAAAACTTTTAGAAATAAAGTTTTTGAATTATAATTTCACATGTTTATCAAAATATGCAATAATTATTATATGTTTTTTGAAATTCATTTCCTTGTTTTTTTCTAAATGTTGAATGTAAAATATTAATATATTATGATTGTGTTAGGGGAACACTATAGGTTAATATCATTATTTATGTCTTTGTTACATATTTTTTATAGATCTATTTTTTTATTACATCAGAACAAGTTTTGTCTCAAAATATTTCCCCTATAGATAGGGGCAAATGAGACTATATTTTTACACCCAGTGCACAATGTGTTTAGACAAAGTTATAGTGTCAGATAATGATGCACTGTGATCTTGTCTATCTTATTTTACCTTGTCACAATACATAGTGGATCTTTATTTTCTAAATCATTTATGTCTTCATGTTCTTACAATTGACTGAAATATAACACATACTAAAATAAATCAATTTGCAAGCACAAGTTTATAACCCTAGCCATAACTTATGTTTTTATGAAGTTACGACTTCTATAAAGTATGTAAGTTTTTCATACTTGTTTTATGATCTATTATTTAAGTTCATATATAATTTCAATACTTTACAGTTCACATTAGAGTTAATTATTTATTCTAATTAATTCTAGTGTAAACATTTTGGTGAACCTATATTTTAATTTGAACACTACTTGTTCCTTTTTCATTTTTGGCTTAGGGTTTAAATTTAATTCTAAAAATCCCTAAAATTGATTGAACATTTTCCTAAACCTTGGATATTTTATGTAACAATGAAATCAATTTCATGATATATATATATATATATATATATATATATATATATATATATATATATATATATACTCTAAACAATTGGACAACTTTTTAAATATAGGATGTCTACTCTGTAGGAGTAGATAAACTACACTAACCTATAGGGAGGTACTATACATGCCATGCCTTGTACCTATAGGATGTCTACTCTGTAGGAGTAGATAAACTACACTACCCTATAGGGAGGTAATATACATGCCATGCCTTGTACCTATATAGGTATAAGACATGGCATGTATAGTACCTCCCTATAGGTTAGTGTAGTTTATCTACTCTTACAGAGTAGACTTCCTATATTTAGAAAGTTGTCCAATTGTTTAGAGTCCTTACAACTGATTCTTTTTAGAATAAAATGATCAAATAAAATATAACCTTTTCATACATTTGTAAAGATGTTACCTCTTATTTATACTAATTTTCATATGAATAAAACTGATTTCATGAGTCCTTATCTATCTAAATATCCTCATAATATTAAACAATCCATTAACCTATTTTATAGTTCATGATCACAATCAATCATTCATATTTTTAACTTTGATAAATCCTCATCATTACTAACTATCAAAATACTATCTTCAACATAGACCTCTACCAAATATGAATGTTCTTTTATAATGGCCTCAAATGTATCTCAAATTATGATTTACTCAATAAATAATCTAAATATACAAAAGAAAAGATCTTCCATAGAAAACAACTCATTTTTTTTATCATAACATGCAACAACTATTATACATTTTTTGAAATGCATTTCTATGTTTCTTGCTAAGTGATATTGCACAAGATTAATATATTATGATTGTGTTAGGTGGAACACTGTATAAAGGAATATGTTAACACTAATCCATTTATATTGAGATGTGAGTTTCAAAAGTGCATTAGAAATATAAAAAGGGGGCCTAACACCATTCAAGTTTACAACATCATAAAATTAAAATTGAAATTGTAATATACATGGCTCATCCAGTAATTAAAACTCAATAAATTGATCACCACATCTACAAACATGAAATTATCATTCATAATTTATATTTTAAAAGAAAACATTGTTTACAAATATATAAATGTTTAAAATAGATTGTCAATTACTCAGCTAGTTTCTCAACCACTTTTTTAGCTTCTTTCTCAACCACTTTCTCAGCTACTTTCTCAATCACAACATCCTTTGTACCACTTTTGTGCTTCAATATCCCTATTTTTTCAAGATCCAAAGCTGTAACATTAAGATGTTTAAGATTTTCCCTATATTATTTTCTAACATCTCCTATAAAAGTAGAATTAGAATGGAAATTATCTTATGATTAAATAAGGCATCAAGATCTCATCTGTGCTCCTTATTGATTTTTCATAGTGTGTTGTTTTATTTATTCAACATAACAATCTTCTCCTTGAATTTAATGGCATATTGTAAATTTTTTCATGCATTACTTAGATTTACATTGAGGACCTCAACTTCTTTTTTAAAGTTCTCATATTTTTCTTACATTTTAAAATTTAATGTAATTAGACGTGAAAAAAATTAAGAATGACATGTAATTTGATTAAAATGAATATACATTACCAAATCTTTCTCCTTCTTTGCATTCATAATCACAACAATTTTGATGTCTTTCACCCATTTATTAAAATATGCCTGGGCTTTTGCATTCAAATTCTCCAATCTATTAAGCACGATAGTCAACATGTTATCATTGTAAGTATAAGCAACAATAACTGACCCAGATTTAGCTTTGGTAAAGAAAGCATTAATCCTTATAGGTTCCTATTACATGAATGCAAACAAATTTTCTTTCTCAGATTGGTTGTGATAATGGGCATTTATTTCTTTTATCAATGTTTTCACTCGAACCTCCCACACACGTAAATTTTTTAGTTCGTAAATTACTCCCTCATGAAGACTAGTAGTAATACTATCTACTACCAAATTATTCAGTGGAAAAGATGTAAGGGCATCATCAGACATCACAACATTCTCTATTGGGGTGGGATTATCTAGTGAAGTGCTTGGAGGTTCCTATTGAGCAATTGCATGAACATGTGTTGCTTTTCCTTGGATAATATCATATGGATTGAAAGTAGTTCCAACATCAATGCCACTTTTGAACCCCATATATTCATCTTCAAATTCAATTTTTGGTAAATAAATCAATCCCTATGCACTCGATACAACTCCAACAAAGAAATAGGGGAATTGGGAATTTGATAATTACAATGTTGTGGTTCATTATGGTGGTGTCAATGGAAGAGCCTTCCCCTTTCTGTAAAATTCATTCAGGGGTAAAAGTAGTGGCATAATGTTCCTCACAACTAGAGGATGGCTTGCAAAATGTAAGTTATTTTAGAAAATAAATAAATTGAAAAAACAGAGTTATATGTAAATTTGAAATTAAAATTTTAGTACTTGTATTTAGAGATAGTGTATCCTCTAATATACGTATCATATTGAAAGTGATAGCCATAGGGGTGTTTTATGCTGGTACATTATACAAATTTTTAGTCTAAAAATAATAATAAAAATCTAGAAAACTATATATATATATAATGTAAAATACCTTCCATAGAAGGTCGAGAAGGCACAAAAAATGTTACTATTTTTTATGGTGGTGGTTGTTCCACCATCTAAATTATTATCAAGTCAACTACACGAATAAAATAAATAACTAAAATAATGCACTTGAGTCTTGAAAATTAAAATCTCATTTGAAATTTTTAAATATCAAACTTGCATGTGGAAATGACACAAAAGAAACTCATGGACATTTCACAAGATAAGATTGCATGGATGATTATGTGGGTTCTTTAACTATAGTTTCCCACTATCCTTTTGAGGTAGATTATTTTCATGAGGCATAAATTCTTGCCTATAAGTTGTAAAAAATAAAGATTAAATAGTTATTAATATTTACCTTGGTCACTATTTAACAAAAAAATAAATATCAAACCCTAGAACATAGAATAATAAATGAACAAATAAACTAACCTCCTACTCATCCATATACAAAGATATTGTCATGATTTTTTGATCCAACAAATTTGGACCTTGTGTTTTTTGGAGGTCAAAGAAGGCCTCATAGTACAATGCCAGAATAAAATTGGAACAAGAAATAGTAGAACTAGGATTGGTAGTAGTAGAATTTAATTCAAGCCTTATTCTAGAGGAAATAAAAGAGCACTAGTCAAATTTATATTTGAAAATAATAAAATTAGTATAAAATAGTGCTCAATAGGGAATATTTGTTGTTCTTCCCTGCAATATTATTCTGACTTGGAAAAATTAAACCATTACTTTTAAAAATAGGTGACTAATGTCTTAGATGTTGATACCCCTCTTTCGACTATCTAAAATGAAAGAGAAAAAGAGGAGTTTAGACTGAAAATTTTGAAATTTAAATTTTGAATATATAAACAAATTTATAATTACATACCGATGCAGCTGATGTGTAAATCAAATTTTTTTGCCAAAAAAATCCTGTATTGATTGGAACTTATTGGGTTACATTGTGAGATTATGAATATCTTATGGTGAATTAATAAATGAAATCATTCTATAATCCCTTTGTAGGGTGAATATCTTCTCATTAAGGTCATATGAATACATGAGCATTTTTAAAATCATAGTTTTTATGTCATACTATGGCATGTAGAGTATGCCACTAAAGTTGCATTCCTAAATCCAATCATTATATGCATCTAGTTTTTATATGAGCTTCAAAATGTCTGGGCATGGTAGGTTCTTGAAATGAATTTTCTTTCCATGGCTGAAAAATGAATTTTATCTCTAGGGGGATGAGAAATCAATTCTATAAAATGTTAGAAATGAGGGTAGAGGCAAGTATTTATAGAGTAGGGGAGGTGACTGGGCAATTAGATAGAAGATCAAAAGCACATGTCACCTACCAATGTGCCATTCAACTAGACCATCTAGTTCATTACTCAGTGGAATCATTTGGCCCAGCGATTTGGTATAGTCATTTGGCCCAACCATTTGACTCTATTATTTAGCCTAGCCATTCAGTCCAGATATTCATCTTAGCCATTTTTCCCAGTAATTTAATTCAGTGGTTTGTCCTATTCATTTAGTATAGTCATTCATTCCAACCATTCATCTCAGTCATTCATCCCAATAGTTCAGCTTGCCATTCCACCCAATCATTCATCTCAATCATTCAGCCTAGACATTCAGCTCAACCATTAATCTCAGTCATTCAACTCAAACATTTAGTTCATTTGTTCAGAATAGACATTTATCTATGCCATTTGGTTCATTCTTTTGGCTTAGACATTTGGTCCATCCATTTGACTGAGCTGTTTAGTTGAGTTATTCAGCTTAGTCATTCGCTTCAACTATGCTATTCTGATGTTTATGGAAAATACATCAATAGAGAATTTTCCATCACCCTTAGAGAATTCACCATGCCCATGAATCAAATTTATCTAGATTTACCAAATATTTCAATAGGTTTTCATTAGATCATCTTAAAATGAACCCTGCTCTACCAAGAAAGACATGCTCCATTTGGAAAGTTTTCTTAGAAAAACAACATTAACTCTACGTAGAAAACCATGCCCCACTTGTGCAATAAAATAATAATATTTAATATCCCTTTTCAAAACATGAATTATGATGGGCCATAAAATATCATATAAATATTTCTTAACTATCCACATTAGCTCAATGGAAATATAGGAAATGAGCTAATTGGCCATTTTTTAGATTTTTTTTAAAATGGGACATAAAAAAGTGCTCATCAAAAAGAAGGAGACAAGTTTGGAGGCCCGTTGAAGAGCAAAGTCTAGCTTCTAAAGATTTTTTGGCTTATCAAGATTCTTGTGATCTTAAAAAAAAAATTCAAATTCCTATTTGTGAATATTATCATAGCTCTCCTAGTGATTTAAAATCATGTAGTCCAATTTATTATCCAACTCCTCAAACAATTGAATCCCCTTCCAAGTTTTATCCTAAAAATCCACCTTATTCACCCCCTCAAATCCCTTTTCCATTTATTTTTGAACCTCTCTTTGAACCAATCACAAGTCATAGGAAACAAGATGAGAATGAACGTCTTGCATTCTACATTCCTAGGTTTAGGCCTATTAATTTTGATGACATGGAAGGTTATCCTAATGAATTCCCAAATGAAGTAAGGAACCACCTTCCAAATCTTCAAGGGAATGATGTGGTGAGTGGTGATTATCACTTGAGGGATTTTAAATATATCATCAAAGATTATGATTCTCAACATGAGTATGTGTGCATCAAGTTATTTGTGTACATGGTAGAAGAAGACACTCATAATAGTTCAATTCCCTTCCCCTTGGATGCATTGATTCATGGGAAGAAATGAATAATGTCTTAAAAATTCAACATAATGATAGGACTGATCCAAATTTCTTTTGGCTAAATTTGAAAACATCAAGAAGAACCCCAATAAGTATGTGTAAGAATTTAACATGTGATTTAACAAGACTATAATCTAGATACTCAAGAACATTAGGCCCAATGATACAACATGATTGATAAAGTAATGTGATGCCTTTCACAAAAAGATTATGTACTACTTGCAGGACAAGGATCCCACTAACTTGAGGTTGGCTTTCAATATGACCATCCAAATTGATAATAACATAAAGGCTATGGGAAATCCCATGAATAAGAAAGATGATGTAAAATTGGTAAATATGGAAAAAAACATAATCCACTACGACAACCAACATTGAGGAAATGGTTAAGACTTTGGCCTCTCCTATTAAATAAATGTCCTACAAGCTTACTAGAGATGAGAAGGGGCTGCCTCATGGACTTACATGTGATGAAAACTAGGATAAAAATCAGAATAGAGGGGTTGTAAAGGAAGTGTCGATCTATTGAAAACCAAAGTGAATGCAGTAAATTATGATTTAGACATTGATTGGTGTGATAAATGCTTCCTTCCACATCCTCCTTGTGATACTTTTAAATCAGTTGATGAAGATGCAGATGATCATGAGTCTACATCTAATGATGGTGAGATTATGATGTTTAGTTATCAAGACTCTCCATGTAATTTTCTTACCTCCATGGAAATGATGAGTGATAATACTACTAATTAGTTCTAGTGTGTGTTTAAGAAGGTCTTGATGTATGAATTTGTTTGTGATGTTAATATGATACAAGCATATGAGTTACTCAATCATGATGTAATTGAAGATCTAAATTTTTTTATAAGTAAATTTCCAAACATGAATGTGGAATTGGGTAACCTCATTGGGAATGTGGATGTTATTAAGAAACTAATTATTTTTGGTGCTACATTTAATAATGGTGTAGTTTGGAGAATGTCATTCAATGAAGATGGGGTCATATTTTATACCCCTAAGGATGAATGTTTTTATACTTATTTCAAGTAGTATTTTGAGCGCACGAATGACATTACTAATCTTGAGGAACTCTTTCTTAGTGATCATTTGATTATAGTAAAGAAACAAGATTATTTATAGTTACAAAAAAGGTACCAAAATTTATTAGCATGGTTTTATCTAGATTTGAGATCATGTAAAGAGGATCTATTTCAATGTGTCATCCTATCACAGCCCAACATCAATACTTTTAGGTAAGTGAAAAGATTGGTTTAATTCATCTTGGCCACCAAGATGCTATAAAATTTCAAAATATTAAGGGATGATGAGATTCTAAAGCTGTCAGTTCATGGTAAACATCTGAAACATTTCCTCGATTGAGCTAATGATTGTCTACATATTGTATAGTAAATAGTCTTATTGCTTTGTCTTTTCTATTTCCCCTTTATTTTAGGCCTAGATTATATAGTTCCATTTGTTGTTTTTATCATGTATTCATCTTCAAATCCTCCTAATCTATTTTTATCATTCTGCCTTTTTTTAGCCTTCATGAGTGTTTGCTAATAAATTATTAAGTTTTGACTCCATGCTCTAATGGATTGGCACTTGGTCTTATGTTATGGAGTTCTTGGCTTACCTATATGGGTTGTACATCCTTAGGTGAGAGCCAAAGTTGGTGCTCATATTTGCACCAATATTTTACACTGTTGACTAAGGGATAAATGCATTGAGCATATGGTAAATGCCACAAGGATGCATATGGTGTTTGAAAATAGAGTATGAGTTTTTAATGAAACTGATCAATGGTGACATGGACCAATGCCACATTGAAAATAGGAGATAGAATAAATAATTTAAAACATGCCCCAATAAACCTACCACATGGATGCAAGGCCAAGTCTAAAAAAATGCATGGATGCAAGAGGCAGTTGGTGGAACTTTAACCACTGACTATAGGTTTGACTAGGTAAAGTGAAAATGAGGCATGAGTATTTTGTGGGGTTTCAAAGGAGGAAAAGTAATAATAAAATAGGTCTAACACTTTCATCATAAGTTTAGGTGTTGAAATATAATTGCATTTGGCACAACAAATTATGTGATGGTGTGGGGGGTAAAATACAATTGCAAAATGGTTGGTGAGTTCTAACAAAAGGTCATGGGTTTAAATGCAAATTGAAAATGATGGGGTCAAGTTTTGTGGGAAAGATACATGCAAAAGACAACTTTTGAAATGATACTTTGTAAATTATCTCCACATTTTCAGATCCTGCATAAGGCAAAAGGAAATAAAATAGAGGAAAGATAAGAGTTTACTGTAATTTGACTAAATGCAACATGAGAGGCTGGTAGAAAAGGGAGATTAAAATGCAATTTAAAATGATGTAAATTGTAAAATAAATTGGATTTTATGGATCTCACAAGCAATAAAGGAATTAATGAGTGGAAAGGTCAAGTGGATAACTAATACATTTACCTAGTTAGTAAAATTGAAAAGTGTGCCTACAACTGATCAAATGGTTATGCCATTAAAATAAAATAACATTATATGTAGAAATAAAATGTAGGCCACATTTTTTTCTTTACATAGTCAAAAACCCTAGTGAAATCCATGATGAATATGAAAATATGAGGTGTTTTTGCATGTTATGATTCTGCCTAAATATAGTATAGTTAACAATGTCATTAAAGAATTAAATATCTAGGGCAAAATTTGTCTCTCTTACTTGATTCACACCTTGTGACTAAGGCCAGTCATATATTTTATTTTTCATACATTTTACCTATACTCTAACTCCATAAAATCAAAAATTAGAGCTACAAATTGTTTTCTTGGACTTGGGAAATGTGAGCTTGCATTGATATTTTTTAAGGAATGCATAAAATTTGTGAATGAGTTTGAGACAAGGAACTTGAAATTAGCATCTCAAGATTTGAAAGGCATAAAAAGGGACTTGATAAATATTACTAGTAGGTGAATTTCAAGGCTTTGAGTTTCTTGAGAAAAATGTGGATCTGGGTTTTGCTCTTCATCAACTAAATGAGGACAACGTAGTTGAAAAATCTTTTAATGTATTTACTTGAGTATATGGATGCTAGTGGTGTTGATGCCTCTAGTAATTCAGTTATTACTAGATGTGAAGCATAAAATGGAAAAGTAAGTAATGGCTATAGGAAAGAGTTTCTTTCTAAAACATATTCTACAGGGTGTCCTATTGCACCAAGTTGAAAGAATGGAGTTGGGTGAAAAAATGAAAAAACTAAAGAATTACAAGTTCTAAAAATTGCAAATGAGGCCCCCAAACTCCCTAGGAAATTTGAGTGGGAGATGTAATGTACAAAAGGTATATTCTCAAAATATAATTACAAATTGTAGTCAACTCTCCCAATCCCACCAATCAAAGCTAGAGGAGAAAAGTTAACTCCAGAAGAACTTTAGGGAGAATTGGAGGAGAATTACAATTTTGCAATTTTTCACTTGTTTAAATTGTAAATCACACCTAGATCTCCCATTTCCAATAGTCAATGTTAGTCAACATGAGGTCCCAGTGCAAATGGGAACTTTCAAGGCCATTTTCAATTTTGTAAATTTTTAAAATTGCTAATTACATTTGGAGTTTCGAATTCCCTAAAAGGAGCATTTGAGGTGAATGGGAACCTAAATTAAAATTTACAATTTTGTAAAATTAAAAATTGTAGTTGGAGTTATAGATTCCCTAAAAATAACTACAACTATGAATTGCAATGTTATAGATTACAATTCTACAATTTACAGAGGGAACATCCTAGAGGAATTACAAGTGCAACTTGCAATTCTGTAATTTGTAAAATGGCCAAAATTTCCTCAAAAGGCTAAAACGTGAAAAGTAATGCATTTATGCATTAATAATGTGGAAGAAACCATAAAATTAAAAAATTTAAAAATAAAACATGGAAAAAATAAATTTAAAAAAAGCAAATGTGGAAAAAGTAGAAATGTGAAAAAACAAGAGCTAAAAAGCAAAAAGGTGAAATTATCTATGTTTTTGTATATTCATTTGTTTTAATTTTTTTAAGATCATCCATGGGAGACAAATTGTAAGTCTTAAAATTCAAGGTGGGCCACTCCAAAGAACATTTTTCAAGAAGTTATGGATATGGAATGATCAAATGCCATCATTGTAAGACTAGGTTATTCTATGTCAGGTATATGAGGAAGAGTAGTCCAAAAGTTTATAACTACACTAATGAATAGTCAAAAGGCATATCTAAGTATTTACACATGGGAACAAAGTTTTTTTGTCCTTCATCACAAATTTTCACCTTCTATCTCATGTAAAAGGCATCTCCAACCATTAAATCAAAGGATGTACTCCAAATATTCATCATTCTTGTAGATATAGTTAGAGGAATCATTTTTCATGCAAATACATGAAGATTTTAAGCATGACAAAGGATATTTTCCAGCTAGGATAATCTTGGTCAGATATTGGGGTGTTGACTGTAATTTTTCAAATTTCTAAAATGCAACCCCCATTCCCATATTTGAAATAGATGTAAAAAAATGTATAAAAAGAGAGCTTCTCCTCTATTCTTTGGTTGTTGTTATTGGTCTTTGTTTTTCTCTCCAATTATAGCTCTTCAAAAATTTGGGATCATTGTTGTATGCATTTTGTCTCTCTTTCTAAGGTGGTTGATGTTGTACAACCATTAGCAAACTCTAAGAGTATGTCTATATGTCTCCCCTATCCAACATGGAGCAAATCCACCATGCTTGTCCCCATGGCAACATTTTGAAACATTGATGTATGTAAGATCTCTTTTCAAGGTAATGTAAAATACCTACGGTTCTTAATTTTTCATGTTAATGAAATATAATGAGATGTTTTACATGCTATGTTGATTGGATATCTAGTTTTGTGCTTATGTATGGTTGTCATCTTGGGCATAGATCTAGGTTATAAACCTCTTTTTACATAGAGATTTGGAAACATTTTGTTGAATGCCTCTTAAGGGCACCCTAGGTTCATGAATTTGATAGGAAAAAGGTATTTAAAATTCTAAGTGTAGTGTATGCTCTAGGGTTTTAGGGATCATTTGGGTACTTACATCGCATTAGCACCAATGGATGTAAATTAATTTTGGTAGTTCCCCTTAGCTTGTAAGTCAATTTTTATTAATCTTTGAAGTAAGTGATGTCATGAATGTTGAAATAAATCCTATTGTTTGAAAACCATCATCACACCACCCTTCATTTTTTATGTAACTTGTCCTACATGTCCTACCCTACAAATAATACACCATTTGCATACCATAAGTGTTATTTACCCTATATATGCTTAAAATATTGCAAACTTAACATGTGTCTATTTTTTGTGTTTTAAATACTAGCACTATAGTTTTCCATTCGACCCATGTTGTGAAAATTCTTTAGATTGAATATTACAGTCACTTTCCCATGTATCTTCAGTAGCTTGTATATGACTTAGTACTTTTATCCATCCCATATGACAACCCTTCTCAATTAGAGTGAACAAATTTGGTTTTTCCCTAGTCACATTTATGTTCCCTTGTGCCAAAAATCTCCATGGAGGTTGAATTTAATAATATATCCATGTGAGCAAGCTACTCCTTAGGTCCTCTTACATTGGTTCAGGAAGATCCAAAAGTAGTTGGGAGCTGACCATACCCTTTATTGATGCCTCTTAGTCATTTTATCCATTCGGTCCATTCTTGATGTCAAACACTCCTTCAGTTACAATGACATATTAGTGGGTTTTTCATCTTTACTTGCCATTTTATTGAAGTGTGCAAGGCTGAGAAGAAGAGGTGTACAATTGAGAACCAACACTTTTCTAGAACTATTGTCAGGGACTAAATTGAAGTCCTGGTCACTTGTGTTATTGGGGACTCTTACAAAGAGCTAGTTATAAAGCTCAAGTTTGAAAAAACATTCTCTTCCAATATTTTCTAAAGTAATATCATTTGTATTTTTAGATAGGTTTGTCCATGATATCTTATATGTTTTGAATTTGGGATTACTTGAGCTTGATTTGTTATTTTGGTTTTCAACACCACAACACTCCACTAGGGATGTCCCAAGAATTTGAGAGATTTAACTAAATTGACATATGTTGAATTTTTTGTAAGGAGCCATGAATTTATCATGTTTTGAGCTTGTTTCCCCTTGTTGAACATGAATATGAAATTTGTATTGTCTTTGATTTCATACATCATCACTAATTTTAGAAAGATATGGTTTCAATATGTATCACTGTAAGTTTTTAAATGGTTATATTCTAAAAGTTTTCTTCTAGTGGAGACTCTAAAACATCATCTAGTTTCAAAGAAAGAGCAGTGCCCACTTTGAATATCTTCAACTTTGAGAACTATTTTGCTTTCAAATCTAGAAGGACTGAGGTCATCCTTCAAAGGTGACTCATCTAAAAAACTTGTCTCATCCTCAAGTGCTCATCAAAAAAGGAGATAAGTTTGAAGGTCCGTTGAAGAGAAAAGTATAGATGCTAAAGATTGTTTGGGCTGTCAAGATTTTGGTAATCCTAAAAATTTTATTAAAATTCCTATTGGTGAAGATTATCATATCTCTCATAGTGATTTAGAATCATACATTATAATTTGTTATCCATCTCTTTCTCAAACAACTAAATCCCCTCCCAATTTTAATCCTATAAATCCACCTCATTCACTCCCTCATATCCCTTTGCCATTTGTTTTTAAACCTCCCATTAAATAATCGTGAGGCATAGGGACCAAGATGAGAATGGACATCCTACATTCTACATTCCCATGTTAAAAACTATCAATTTTGATGACATGGAAGGTTATTCTAATGAATTCCTAAATTATGTAAGGAACTACCTTCCAAAGTTTCAAGGGAACAATGTAGTGAGTGGTGATCAACACTTGAGGGCTTTTTACAATATCATTGAAGATTATGAGGTTGAGCATGAGGATTTTTGCATCAAATTATTTTTTCATAATCTATAATAAGATGCTTATGAATGGTTCAATTCCCTTCCCCATGGATGCATTGATTCATGAGAAGAAATGAAGAATGTCTTCAAAATTTAGTACAGTGATAAGACTGATCCAAGGTTTCTTTTGGTTAAATTTGAAAACATTAACAATAACCCTAATGATTATGTGTGGGACTTCAACATGTGGTTAAACAAGACTATGATGTAGCTTCCCGAGAACATTAGGCCTAGTGATATAGTGTGCTTGACAAAGTAATGTGATGCCTTTGACAAGAAGGCTATGTACTACTTGTGGGACAAGGCTCCCACTAACCTATAATTGGAATTAAATATGACCATCAAAACTAAGAATAACATAAAGTTTATGGGAAATCCCATGAACAAGAAGGATAATGTAAAATTGGTTAATCTAGAAAAACATAGTCCACTAAGATATCCAACTTTGAGGAAACAGTTAAGACTTTGGCCTTCACTATCAAAAAATGTCTTACAAGCTATCTAGATCTAAGAAAGGGCTACCTCATGGGCCTGCATGTGATGAAATTTAGGATATAAATTGGAATAGAGGGGTTGTAAATGAAGTGCCCAATCCATTAAAAACCAAATTAAATGTAATAAATTATGATTTAGACATTGATTGGTGTGATAAATACTTCCACATCCTCCTTATGATATGGTTGAGTCAGTTGATGAATATGTAGATTATCTTGATTCTGTGTCTAATGATGGTGAGATTATAATGTTTATTTATCAAGACTCTCCATGGTTGTTTTATACCTTCATGAAAATGATGAGTGCTACTACTATTGATTAGTTTTGGATTATAACCAAGAAGGTCCTAATGTATGAATTTATTTGTGATGATAATATGATACAATCATATGAGTTACCCAATCATGATGTAATTTAAGATTTAAAGTGTGTTATAAACAAAGTTCCACACATGAATGTGGATTCGGACAAACTCATCAAGAATGTGGATGTCATTGAGAAACCTATTATCACTTAGATTTTCACCCCTTGAGTAGATGTCTCAGCTCTCCTCATTCAAGTGTCACAATGGAAACATCTCACAATTTGTTCATAATCAATAGTTGAGATGAATATCTAGAAGGGCCAGTTCCCTTGATGCACTCTTTGAACACTTCTTTACTTATTAACTTTGCATGAAAAGGGTTAATAATAAAAAACTAAGAAATATAAAATGTGATGCACTAATAATGATTTTCCTCCTATTGACTAAACTTCTACTACTTAGATAAAATCAAAGCTTCTTTCACACATAACTCACAACTCAAGATAGATTGTTACATCAATGCTTCATATGTTAGGTTCAAGAGGTATATTAATGATTAGGAGGGATAATGATGATCCTTTAAAGAATAAAATCATAAACCACTTCTAAAAATATCATACACTAATAAATACCACTAACAAATACCTATAATAATTACTCTTCTGCACACTTGGTGGACAATCAAAGACAACATGCTAGAAAAGACTATCTTTTACTAAACAAGATCAACAAGATTGTAACAAGAATCAATTAAACAACATGTGAGTAGGTAAATTCACTTTATTATTTAAATAATAGATATTAAAATACAAAAATGACTAGGGTTTCACCATTAACCAATGGAGGCTACTCCAAAAGAGCCCAAAAAGTCACTACTTATAGAACTTGTGAAAGAGAGAAGAGAAAAATGAACCTCAAGGGTCACAAGAACAAGTGTCATGCTGAGAGGAGGACATACATGTGTATGAGAATAAATTATGGGATATACCATGAAAATTATAATGGGAAAAATGGCTCTCCAAACTATGCAACTCATGGGATATGGTGTGAAGCTCCTTATTCTACACAAGAAAGGTGCCTTTATCATTTAGTTATGTTGGAACGTCCCAAAATTGAATAGAGATAGGTTTCATGATTTAAATAATATGGATGTATTTTATACATACTTTTCCATGTATTTTCTTTATTCTTAATCACCTAGATTCCTTTGGAAATGAGCCATCACTACTTGCAATCAAAGAAACTCCCTATTTCACACACCTTGCACACTTGGCTTCCAAAAATGCATTAGTTTCTTATGAAAATTTATAAAAGGGTGTGAATTAAATGTCTCAATTCCATTTATGGCCTTAGAGCCATTAGGCACACCTTAAAATTAGCTTAATTAAAGTTTTTCACCCTTCTCACTATCATGTTCACTATGTCAGATCTGACTAGCTGAAATGAGAGATTTTGTTAATTAATATAAGAGTTATTATTAAGCATGAAATGGACATGGTAAGATATCTTAAGTATCAATATTTCCTCCCATGTTATTTTCATCTTCATACTCTTCCTATAACCTAGAAAAACTCAAAAATTATCAAGAAATCCCTATTTTATACTCCATCCATATAATTGAAAAGGATGGGGAGTAGTCTAAGAGAGTCCCTTACATCATCCAATAAATTTTATTAGAAAATTTGTTGATTAGTGCAACTCTCCATCTTTATTTTCTCAATTAGGTCCTTTCCAAGGGTTTGTAAGGGGTTTAGGTCCTTTTGATCTTAAGTTTTGTTCATAAATCTAGGACATTAGAACTTCAAAAAAATACCACAAGAGTGATGTTCAAGATCCCTATTAACACCTCCAAATTTTTTGAATATCCATGAAATTTTTAAGAAGAGATGTGAGCATCTCAAGTTGCTTACTCAAGCCTTTCCTTCCATTTACACAGGCCATGATATGGTTCTAAGCCAAAAGTGGCTATCCGTGTGGTTTATCTACATATCAAGAGTTTGGAAACATATTATATTCCCCCATATACATTTATAAAGGAATTATAATTCCCTCCTATATTTGGAAGTGAAATTGACTTCTCATTTGGGCTTTAGGCCAAAACCATGCTAAACATACATGACTACAACCTTGAGGGTCTAAACCACCTTGTTGGGATTCCTCATTTTTAAAAAAGTTTATTAATATTTTTTTAGGTGTGTTACAACTTTACACACCTTAATTTAAGGTTAATTTATCTCCTTATCTGATCCCTTTCTCTCTTTTCTTCAAGACTATAGAATTTATACATAAAGGGAGTGCCCTCTATCTAAGATAAAACTTATAGCACTTACCCTATTTTTATGGAAAACCAAATGTTTTATGGGATTATCCAAGTTATGGATACCCTTTTTACAAAAATTGGGCCTTTTATCAGGTCATTAGACCTTCCAACCCCTCCAAATCCTAAAACAAACCCCTAGAAGATAGACTATGTGTAGGATTTTTACCCTATACTATGTATTTATTGATTGGAGTTATGTTATCTCTTTTTTAGATGATATTGGTGTATCATGGGGTTTCCATTATCATTTTACAAGTGTTTATCATATTTAACCAACCCTCTTAATCATCTATGTTTGCATCTTCAACCATGCTTTGGCTCCATTAGGTCTGACTATGTTTTTTACCTTGGAGGGATACTTGTAGGTGATGATGCTTGTTTGAACCTTGGGTATAAAATATATAGACATTTTTATATTAATTTATGATCATTTTATGCTTATATGTACCCATTTTTCTCATACTCATTCTATACTAACACCTAAACCTCACTCCTCAGCCCATTGTTACCTACTGTCAGTTATAATTAATTGTATTGGATCAAGTAGAGGCATGTTCATCTTAGGACATGTGCCACCTTAAATTTGGATATTATATACCATTTAAAATAATATTTCATAAAAAAACATTTATAGATCCATTTTTAGGACTCTATCATGGATTATGTGCTACTATAGTCAGTTGTAAGTGAGTACCCACAAAGGCAAGGGCACTTGTAGGCATGGATTAAAGTTGAAACACCATATATTAACTCCTATTGATTGTATGTATTCCCATTGGTATTCACTTAAAACAATATGTTCATAAGTGTACCTTACCTCATAGCCTTCCAATCCTTGACTAAAAAAGGCTATAGGGTTCTCCAAGTTTTCTTCATTTAATTGAGTGAGCATGGTAGAGATTACTTCTTCATTTCCAAAAGTATAAAACTTAAAATCCTTTGACAAATCAGGACTTGAAATCCTTGGAGCTTGAGCAATAGCTTTATTGATATCTTCAAAAGTCTCTTTCCTTCTCATTATCCAAGTAAACACTTCATCTTTCCTTAGCATAAAGGTTACAAGATTGACTAAATTAGAAAACTTAGAAATAAACCTCCTTATGAAATTTATTTTTCCAAATAATATTTAAAAACCATTCTTGTTTTTGGATAAAGTCAATGCCAAGATTGCACTCACCCTTTCAGGATCTATGGATAGACCTTTATTTGAAACAATGTGTCCCAAAAAATTTCCTTCATGAATAGAAAACACACACTTTTTTGAATTAAGAGATATTCCAAAATCTCTAAATTTCTCAAAAATCTTCCTAAGATGATTCAAATGATCCTTTTCACCCTTGGAGAAGACCCTGATATCATCAATACACAACAACACTATATCATTTATTAGGCCTTGAAAATCCATATCTATTGCACATTGGAAGGTTACTTTAGCATTAGACAAATCAAAAGTCATTTTCCTATAAGCATATGTGCCCCTTTTAGTGGTAAAGGTTGTCTTGAATTGATCTCCTTCCTTTACCAAAATATTATTATATTGTGAATATCCATCAAGGAGTGAGAACTTTTCACTACCTACCACAACTTGCAAAATTTGCTCCATGAAAGGAAGAGGATAATGGTCCTTTAAGGAAACTCTATTCAAATCTCTAAATTCAACACATAACCTTATCTCCCTATTCTTATTCCTTACATATACTAAGTTTACTAACCAATATGAACACTTAGTATGAAAAATGATCTTAAACTCAATCAAGTTTGTAAGTTGTTTTCTCATAAGAGGCTCAATCTTAGGATTGATTGACCTCTTCTTTTGCTTGATAGGCTTAGCATTCTCATATAACTCTATAGTATGTTAAGATAGATTTGGATCAAAACCTTTTAAATTAATATATTCCCATACAAATATATCAAAAAATTCTTTGCATAATTCAATGAAAGGATATCTTTCTTCTCTAGTATACACCTTCCCAAAAGCAAGCAACTTATCTTTGAATATTTTTACTCTCTCATAGTTTTATTATTAATTATACATGCTTGAATTTTCCTTATGTAACTTATCATCATCATTAAAAATACTTTCAAGTGTGATGAAGCCCTTAGGGAGCTTGTTTATCTTCAATTGTACAATCTGCCTTCCATATTGTTGTTATAGTTTGGGCTGATTTTTTGAAGAAATCTCAGCCTCCTCTTGTAGAAAAAGATATATTTTCTGGTCATTATCAAATACTTTCCAATTAGTGACATTATCAGGTATATAGGGCCTTACAATCACTTTGATATGAGGCTAGTTCTTGTCATCTCTTATCCCCTTTAGAAAATCAAATCGAGCTCCAATGGCTAACAACCTATCAACATGTTGTTATCTTCTTTTTAAATAGATTGAATGTTGAAATCTTGTAAATATTCTACAAGATCCCACACTCTATGCTTATAGGATTTAATCCAAGATTTCTTAATCATATTTTTACCTCTCACTTGATTCACATTCAACTCACTATCACCACAAACTTGTAACTCCTTAACACCTCTTTTTCTAGCCCACTCAAGGCCATGAATGAGGGGCTCATATTCTGATACATTACAAGTACAACTAAAGTTAAATATTAAAGTAGAGTAATACCTTTCCTTGGATGGAGATACTAACATTGCTCCACCACCTGATCCAACCTTGCTTCTTGATTCATCAAAAAATAGTTTACATAGACCATCCATACTCTCATTTGGCTTCATAAAATTTGGCATGAAAGAGTTTTATTCATGAAGATAATACACTCCAAGACCAACTTATTCTATGAATGTATAAGGATAATGTTCATAGTGTTCATTTCCCTATTCATCTAGATGTATATTAGAAACTCCTTCAAGAGAAGAAGTTGGAGATTGATCCATGTGAATTTCTTCCTCATCAAGAATAGTATAATTTACATATGCAAACTTAGTCATATAGGTCTCTAAATTATTCTGATGAAGAGGTTATGATTCAATCTTTACCTTGGTACCATACCTTGTTTTGAAAACCATGTATGACCAATTTTTTGCCAAGTATCCACCTATTTTGGTTGTAAACTCTATTAATAAACAAAGATCAAATTATGGGGGTAAAGCTACCACAAACACATCATGAGACATGGAGAAATTAGTACAAGTATGTAAATTCAAAATCATATTCATGTCTAATCCCAAGGTCTTTGCTAGTGACCCATCCAATTATAGAACTCCTTTAGCCATTGGTTCATACTTGAGGCCTAGTTTATCTATTATTGACTTAAGCATGACTAAGGTACTATCTCTACTATCTATGATATAATTGTGAAATAAAAAATAACCAATGATCAAGGATAGATAAAAATAAGGATTCTTATCATTTTTCTTTACTTTTCCATCAATGGGTTGAATTCCATTCACCAAAATAACATTTTATGTCCTCGATGGTACAACTAATATACTTAGTCCAAGTAATTCCTTTTGGAGAATATCCTTTTATCATATTATTTTTAATGATTCCCATAATTAAATATTCATTTGTGACTTATTTATTTGATCCACAACATTTATATAAGGATTTTTCATCTTTAATTTCTTTTTAGAAGCACTATTACCTTGTGGTGTAGCATGTCAAGATGGTTGTGTAGGAGCTAATCTTGAATTCTAAATTTTCTAATTTTCCTATACATTAGGAGATGAATTAGACCCACATACCATTAAGGGTGATGGAGGATTAAAAATAGGTCCTTGATTTGTCCCTTGTGCCTCTTTAACAACCCTCTTCTTAGATCTAGTGTTAGAGGATACACTAGAATTCATATTATTTAAACTTCCTAAATGATTCATGGCACAAAATTGTCCCTCTAAATTATTAATAAGAGTATAATAAGATTTTATTATTCAATTTTCCATTCCATTTTGTATTCTCACATCAAAATTATTAACTTAAGGTACTTGACTACCTTGCATTGTCATGGCTTGACTAGGCATTCCATGGCATATGAAACTTGGCCTTGATTTTGGTCATAGGAAGGGTACCATGGTTGTTATTGAATAAGATTGTTTTGAATAGGAATAAGAGATATATAATATGATACGGAATTATAATTGAAACTTTGGTAAGGTATAGCTTTAGTTATTTGACATTGTCCTTGAGCATTACCTTGAAAAGGAGGCCTACTTGATTATCCAAACTGATTGTAAGGATGACAAGGCCTAAAATTTTGGTCATGTTGTCTTTTAAGAGAAACCTAATAATTAATAACTCTTTGAATAAAAGTCTTGACTTCATGAATCTCATTGGTAGAGTCAAGGGCAAACTTCTCTTGCCTATTAGGCAAAGGAGCCAAGGTAGGTAATGCAATTTGACTAGGAGGCTACAAATAAAGAAAATATGGCATTGGTGGTCTAGGAGCAATATTTCATGTTTTAAAAATATTATTCTTATAATTGATATCTATCTCATAGGCACTAGGTAATGTATTCCCACCTATAGATTATATCATCATGGCTACATCACTATTCAATAACTTTAGGTAATACAGAAGGCATAATTTGGAGTGGTCTCACAAGGTCGGGAATCCTATCCCATGTATTTTGAAATAAACAATTAAAATCTTGCATGAAATCTTAAGGATACCTCTTGATAGTAGTCAATTTATCATCTAGTGACAAATAATCACTCTTCTTTTCAAACCTCTTAGACAATTGATTTCCTAGTTTATCCCATGAAGTAATGGAAGCATGAGGTAGAGTTCCATACCAATCTAAAGCTTTTCCTTTGAAAAAAAATGCCAATAACCTAATGGATACATATTATTTAGTGATATTATGGATGTTATAGAAAGTTTCCATGTTTTTAATGTGTTTATGGGAGTAATAAGACCTTCTCCACTAAAAAATGAAACACTTTTAATGGCTACTCTGAGAATGTGGTCATATTGGGAAAGATTCAAAGGATATGATCTAGTGAATGTTAAAAAAGGTAGATTTAAAGCCATATTGGAATGTATATTGTGATTATTAAGGGTTGAATCAAACAAGAGACTTCTAATTGGTTTGTCAAAAACAAATTTCCTTTTATAAGGATGAGTATTCACAAATCTCAACCTTTTGACAGAATAACTAGGTAATTACATAAACTCAAAAATTATAACTTTAGAAGTAGACCTATTGGTCACATTTGGAATGGGAAATTAAGATTTATTAGTAACCAAAAAACTAAAAACTTAGTGGATTCACTAGGTACTGAATATAAATATTCTTGCAACTGTAAATATGCCAATATCAACACCAATATTGAATAATATTCTAAGGATTAGAGTCCCAAAAGCAATGAAAAAAATTATTTTCACTTGTATTTTAACCCCTTGAGGAGATGTCTCAACTATCCTCATTCAAGTGGCACAATGAAAACATCTCACAAGCTGTGGGTAATCAATAGGTGAGATGAATCTCTAGAAGGGCTAGTTCCCTTGATGCACTATTTAAACACTTCTTTACTTATCAAATTTTCATGAAAAAGTTTAATAAGAAAAAAAATATAAAATATAAAATGTGATGCACCAATAATTATCTTCCTCTTATTGACTTAACTTATACTACTTAGAGAAAATCGAATCTTCTTTCACACATAACTCACAACTCAAGACGGATTATTACATCAATGCTTCATATTCTAGGTTCAAGAGGTATATTGATGCTTAGGAGGGATAATGATGATCCTTTTAATAATAAAATAATAAAAAACTTCTAAAAAAATCATACACTAAGAAATAACACTAATAAAGACTTGTAATAATTACTCTTTTGCACACTTGGTGGATAATCAAAGACAACATGCTAGAAAAGACTATCTTTTACTAGACAAGATCAATACGATTGGAACAAGAATCAATTATGCATAATGTGAGTAGTAAAAATAAATTTATTAGTTATTCAAGGACATTAAAATACAAAAATTGCTAAGGTTTCACCATTAACTAATGGAGGTTACTCCAAAAGAGCCCAAAAAGTCACTACTTATAGAATTTGAGAGAGACAAGAGAAACAAGAATCCCAAGGGTAATATGAAAAGGTGTCATGCTGAGAGGAGTTAAATTTAAATAATAATTAAGTATAATATATAACATAAAATTTTTGATAGTATAAGTGGCTCTCTAGACTATGTAAATCATCGAATGTGGCATGAAGTTCCTTATTCTGCACAAGGAAACTACCTTCATCATTTAGCTCTATTGGAACATCCCAAAACTAAATTGGGATGGGTTTCATTATTTAAATAATATGGATTAGTTATGTAAATTAGTTTACATGCATTGGATGCATTCTTAATCACCTGAATTCCTCTATAAATGAGCCATCACTACTTACAGTCAAAGAAACTCCCTATTTCACACACCTTTCACACTTATCTTTTAAAAATTAGTTAATTTATCATGAAAATATATATAAGGGATTAATTAAATGTGTAAACTCCATCCATGTATGTATAGGAATCAGTCACACCTTAAAAGTAGCTTACTTGAAGTTTTTCACCCTTCTCACTATCACAATCACTATGTCAGTTCTGACTGGCTGAGATGAGAGATCTTGTTAAGGCATATAGGAGTTTTTATAAATCATGAAATGAAATTTTTTAGTTATGTTAAGTCTCAATATTTTCCCCCATGTTATTTTCATCTTCATAATCTTCCTAAAACCTACATAAACAAAAAAATTATCAATAAAACCCTATTTTGTACTCCATCTATATAATTCCATACAATCCAAAAAGATGGGGAGTATTATAAGAGAGTTAAAAACATAATACAATCAAATTTATAGTAAAAATATTACATTATTCCATCTCTCCATCTTCATTTTCTTAGTGGGGTCCTTTCCAAGGGTTTTAGGTCCTTTTTCTCTTAAGCTTTGTTCATAAAGTTATGACATTAAAACTGACAAAAAATTCCATAAGAGTGATGTTAAAGACCCCTGTCAATCCCTAAAAACTTTTTTTATCTCCATAAAAAGTTTCAAAAGAGATGTGAGCATCTCAAGTTACTTACTCAAGCCTTTCCTTCCATTTACATAGGCCATGATATGGTTCTAAGCCAAAAGTGGTTCTCCTTGTGGTTTCTATACATACCAAGAGTTTAGAAACATTTTTTATTGCCCCATATACATGTCAAAATTAATTATAATTCCCTTCCATATTTAGAAGTGATATTGACTTCTCATTTGGGCTTCAGGCCAAAACCCTGCTTAATAGACCTGACTACAACCTTGAGGGTCTAGACCACCCTATTGGGATTCCTCCTTATCATAAAGGTTACTCATGTTTCTTTATATGTGTTAAAACTTTACACACATTTCAAGGTTCATTTATCTCCTTATCTCATCCCTTCCTCTCCTTTCTTCAAGATTGTATAATTTATGCACAAAGGGAGTACCCTCTGTCTTAAACAAACTAGAGGGAAATTCCCTTATTTTTCTAGAAAAATAAAATATTAGAGATGTTTATCTACGTGATGGAAACCCTCTGTAAAAAAATTGGACCTTCTATCAGGTCATTAGACCTTCTAACTCCTCTAAGTCCTAGACCACTAGAAGGCAGATTGTGTGTACGATTTTTACCCTAGACCATGTATTTCTTGATTGGAGTTATTTCCTCTCCTTTTTCCATGATAATGTTGTATCATGGGGTGCCCATTTTAATTTTCCAATTGTTTATCATATTTAACCAACCCTCGTAATCATTTATGTCTACATCTTCAACCATACTTTGTCTCCATTAGGTCTGACTGTGTTTTTTGTCTTGGAGGGGCACCTATAGGTGATCATGATTATTTTAACCTTGGGTATAACATCTACAAACCTCTTTAAATTCCTTTAGGCACACCTTGAAATTAGCTTACTTGAATTTTTTCACCCTTCTAACTATCATGTTCATTATGCTAGTTCTGACTGGCTGAGATGAGAGCCTTGTTAATTCACCTAAGAGTTATTATAAAGAATTAAATGGGAAGTTAGGTTAAGTATCAAGATTTTCTCTCATGTGATTGCCATATTCATACTCTTCCTAGAACCTAAACAAACACAAAAAAATATCAAGAAAACCCTATTTTGTAGTCCATCCATGTAATTGCAAAGGATGGGGAGTATTCCAAGAGAGTCCCCTACATGATACCATCACTTTTATAGGCAAAATAGTCCATTAGGGCAGCTCTCCATCTTCATTTTCTCAATCAAGTCCTTTTCAAGGGTTTGAAAGGGTTTTAGGTCCTTTTGCTATTAAGTTTTTTTCATAAATATATGACATTATAACTACCAAAAAATTCCACAAGAGTGATGTTCAATACCCACGTCAATTTACTTTTTATATCTCCATGCAAATTGTTAAAAGATATGTGAGCATCTCAAGTTGCTTACTCGAGCCTTTCCTTCCATTTACATAGGCCATGATATGGTTCTAAGATAAAATTGGATATCCTTATGGTTTATACATATACCAAGATTTTGGAAAAATATTTTATGCCCCCATATACATGTCTAAATTAATTAGAATTCCCTCCTATATTTGGAAGTGAAATTGACTTCTCATTTGGGCTTTAGGTCAAAACCATGCTTAATAAACATGACTGCAACCCTGAGAATCTAAACCACCTTTTTATGATTCCTCCTTATTATAAAGGTTACTCATGTTATTTTAGGTGTGTTAAAACTTTCCACACCTTAATTTAAGGTCAATTTATCTCCTTATTTGATCCCTTTCTCTCTTTTCTTCAAGACTGTAGAATTTATACATTAAGGGAGTGCCCTCTATCTGAGATAAAACATATGGCACTTACCCTATTTTTATGGAAAATCAAATGTTTTATGGGATTATCCAAGTTATGGATACCCTTTTTGCAAAAATTGGGCCTTTTATCAGGTCATTAGACCTTCCAACCCCTCCAAATCCTAAAACAAACCCCTAGAAGACAAACTACATGTAGGATTTTTACCCTAGACTATGTATTTATTGATTGGAGTTATTTTATCTCTTTTTTAGATCATATTGGTGTATCATGGGGTTTCCATTATCATTTTACAAGTGTTTATCATATTTAACCAACCCTCTTAATCATCTATATTTGCATCTTCAACCATTCTTTGGCTCCATTAGGTATGACTGTGTTTTTTGTCTTAAAGGGACACTTATAGGTGATGATGCTTGTTTAAACCTTGGGTATAAAATATATAGACATTTTTATATTAATTTATGATCATTTTATACTTATATGTACCCATTTTCGTCATACTTATTCTATACTAACACCTAAACCTCACTCCTCAGCCCATTGTTACCTATTGTCAGTTATAATTAATTGTATTGGATCAAGTAGAGCCTTGTTCATCTTAGGATATGTGCCACCTTAAATTTGGATATTATATACCATTTATAATAATATTTCATAAAAAAACATTTATAGATCCATTTTTAGGACTCTATCATGGACTATGTGCTACTACAGTCAGTTGTAAGTGAGTACCCATAAAGGCAAGGGCACTTGTAGGCATGGATTAAACTTGAAACACCATATATTAACTCCTATTGATGGTATATATTCCCATTGGTATTCCCTTAAACCAATATGTTCACTCAAACATTATAATATGGATTTTTTTCAATTTAGTATATCAAGGTCACTTTGAATTCAAATCTTATAGATGATAATGGGGAAACTCAATATTCAAACGGGCAACTTTGAGGCCCCCAGATACTATATTCCACTGATCATCTTCCATATATATTTTGTAGATATTTTATCCTATGTGAAGGATATAAGGAATACACATTTAAATTTTTCAAATCCCTTGATAACCTTATTATAATATATCCATGAAATGGTGAAGTGCTCTATATTTGCCTTTTAGGGAAAAGGTCCCTGAACTCAGTCTTCTCATGCTAGAAGGTGGTTTACACTTCCATTTGCCAAATTGACACTTCAAATAGGTATTTCATGATAAAAAACACATAATATTACTCCAAATAATGTTTATATAGATTTATTAAATGTTTTAAATTGACTATTTAGCTCTCTATTAACACCACCTATAGGTGGACATTATCATGTGTACAGGTAGTGAATAGTAATGTAGGTAGTATGCAAGATATACATGTTTGTGGTTAACTTTATGCCTTCTAAATGTTTCAAAATTCACTCCCATCATTAATAATTACTTTAAAAATTCACCAAATCTCATGTTCCAATATGATTGAACTGTATTCATGCAGTGAATAGGATTAGAGAAATGTGCATAGATTAATGGTATAATGAACATAATTAAGATCATTAAAAACTCCTAAAATTTATGTTTTTCACTATGTGTATCTTGAGATAATTTTCCAAGCTTCTATTCTAATGTTATATCTTTTTTCAAGCACCTATTACAGAGTCAACAGTATTAGCTAGTGATTGGTTTATGTAGTGCATGAACTTGAAACCAATATTGAATCTTTTACAAACATTAAAATTAACTTAGTTAAGCTCTTTATGACTTGAACAAGTTTATATATCTTCATTACAACTCCATGGATATGTTAGGCAAGCTTCATACATGTGACTGTAAGTGAAAGCGAGTGAAGAGTTGATTGTGAGTATGATAGAATTAAAAGTTTAATAAAAGCATGATTTTATGAGACTAAAATTAAGGTAGGTGATAATTATTGAATTTATTAATGGGAAACATAATATCCTATTCACATGATATCCTTGCAGAGAACCAAGCATTCTACAAGCAAAGAAACTAACTAAGATCTCTCATGATGGCACCTTCCTATAACATGAGATGATTTGCCTATCAAAATACCTTAAAACACTAAAAAAATCATGGAGATAATTTTATTAGAGATAAAACATCATATAAAATCAACATATATAACTAGATTGTACAGACTTATCCAAATTAGAGTAAAACATATAACTTACAGGAAATAGTGAGCATAAAAACATAGTTAAATTGTTAAAGATGATTCATAAAGCACAATTGATAAATATTTAAAAAATGTTTTATGATAATTAATCTATATTACTATACAATTACCTCCTAAAGTCATTTTACCTAGAATTTCTTCAGCTGGTTGTACAAAACACAAACTTGCTAACTAGTTTTGCATATCTAGAAAAGCGAAGGAGTAGCATGGTTTTGGACTTTTTAAAGCATTTCCAAATCATTTCAAGCACTGATATGAGTTTTAGGAAGTTTAAGAGACACTACATGACATTATCCCCTATGTTACATTCCCTTATGAGTTGTACAAGTGCCAAACTCCTCCCTTTTTAGTTGGTTTCTTGATTTTCAGTTAGATAACCTATAAGTTTCAGATAGCACTGGCATTCATGATAGGGAATCTAACCTCTTGGATTTTTAAAGGAAAAATAAGACACTTTGACACCTTGAATACCATTACACTTACATATAGAACCCCTAAATTGCTACTAAATGACTCAAAATGAGATATAAACTAATTAGACCATGACCAAGGCTATGACATTAAATTACATCAAATATACTATAACAAACCATATGTCAAAACATTAGACCCTTATAAACATATAAAGATAATTTTTTTACCTACAAGGGTGGAAATTTGACCAATAGGGTCAAATTTGGTCAACACAACCAACTATTCTTGATGATGGGTTTAACAATGAAGGTGTTATTTAGAAAATACCATTCAATGCAAATGGGGTCATCTTCTATTCCCCTAAGGATGAATGTTTTTAGACTTCTTTCAAGCAAAAATTTGAGTAAACAAATGACATTATTGATCTTGAGGTGCTCTTGCTTGGTACTCATTTGATTTTAGTCAAGAAATATACATATTTAAAGCTACTAGAAAGGTACCAAGATCTTTTAGCATGGCCTTATCCATATTTGAGATCATGTAAAGAAGATTTATTTCAATGTATCTATAGACACTAGAAAACTACACATAGGTAGTTTTATATGTTTGAATTCCATGGGAACCACCTAAACCTTATTAACCCTTAACCCAAACCTCTTAACCTTGTCAAGTCACTATCTACCTATCACTATTCAAGAAGTACTATTTGAAAACATTATTCTAAATTACTATTCACTAGCACTATTCATTGACACTGTTCATGATGACATGGCATGTCACTATTCATGGTGATAGGGTAGGTGATATGTCAAGTGACTTACTAGTGATATGGTAGGTAACATAGTAGTGATATGGCAGGTTACATGGCAAGTGACATGGCTTGGAATTGAGGTGGCTTGGAGTATGACATCATACCCCACTTGGGACCCTTGCCAAAGATGCTTAATGGCATCATTAAGCATCAAAAGGGCCCCCTATAAAGTATGATGAAGTTATCCATAAAGGGATATCATTAAACATCATCTTTTAGCTTCATGCATCAGAGTGGTGTCCAAAGTGGGGTTCTCATTTGTTGGGTGCTTTGGGAAAACATAAAAGTGAGTGGTAGAAGGTATTTTGGACCCATATGGACACATGGGAATAATATCCACTTATTTTGGACACACTTACAAAGTGGGAGACACACTTATGAAGTGGGAATCCCACCATATTTTTCTTTTATGACCACTTACTCACCCATGGGGAAAAGATAGAAGTGGATGGTGGAAACTATTTTGGACTCATTTGGGTCCATGGGCATTATCTCCACCCATTTTAGATAGATTAGCAAAGTGGGAGGTACTTTAGCAAAATGGAAGACACACTTTGTGAAGAGGAAATCCCACCACCCTTATCCCCTTAACCCACTTATCCACCCACTTGGAAAATGGTGCCACATTTCCATTATCTGCTCCTTTGTCATGTTTCTTGGAAATAATGCTATAAATATGACTCTCCTTTCACCCATAGAGGGAGTTTAGAATTTGGTTAGTAGCATTTATCTTGTTAGTTGTCCACTTGTCAAGGAGGTCATCCATCTTAGAGAAGAGGAGTTCAAAGTAGCCAAATTATACCAAAATTGTTCTAGGTTTCTTCAAAAATAACACCTTCAGCAACCATCTTCAAGCATAAGGTATATTGTCATTTATGTAATTTCAATTTCTTCACTTCTTAGCATTTTTCTTCTCTTGACCTCCAAACCTATTCTCATTGGCCTTCTTCTCTTGACCTCCAAACCTCTACCCCTTCACCTTCTTCTTCTCTTTATTTCTAAACCACAACCCCTTGGCCTTCTTCTTTTCTTGACCTTTAAACCTTTACCCTTCAAACTCTTCATATTCTTGACCTCTTAACCCTCTACCATTTACCCTCTTGACCTCTTAACCCTTTGAAATTTGCCCTCTTAATCATTTACCCCTTTGCCTTCCTTATTATCATTTACCCTTTTACCATTCACCATTTTGACTATTTACCAACCCAACAAAAATATTATCTTCTTGTCCTTTGTCACAATACAAACTAAAAACCATATTTTTAGCATTAGTTTTTACAAGATGTTGCTTTATTTTAGTCATTTCATTAGCAAGCATTTTTGTATTTAATTTTAATTATTTCTGATATTTAAATGCAACTACCTTTTTTTCATATATAAACTTAATTGTTTAAAGAAAGTGGATTGACAACCTCCTAAATAGCTCATGTTTTCTTGGATCTAGCTCATGCTATGAAATCCACCTTACATCTTGTCTAACAAACAAGTTTTGTTTAAGTGCTTTCTTATTTTAGGTCATTCTGCCCTAGCCAAACAGGAGTTATCACACTTCATCTCGAATAACGTGCACACTTCTATCAAGTTCTCATAACCACTACCCTTGTTTTTAGTTTTATCTCTTCTTCTTTAAAACTAATAAAATAAAAAAATTAGAGTAAAACATTTTGGCATGCTCGATGGGACCCTAGAGGTTTCTTGGGTTCATATATGTTTTAGGACATCTAGTTCCAATAGTGAAATGTCATTTAGTTGTACATCTCATTTATATAAATTAAATTTTATTTTTTTCTTTTCCAAAAATGCAAGTTTTAGTTTTTTTTTGCTTTCTAAAAATAGTAAATAAAAAGTTTAAAAAATTGTCATTTTCTTGCTTGCATTTCTAAAAGAAAATTAAAAAGATCATTCATCCTAGGATTAGGATTACATCTTCATGTTTAATCTAGGTTAATCTTAGTGGTTCTTATTTTCATGAAAAAGAAATATAAAATTTCTTTTGGATTAAAATAAACCTTGCATCCATAGTTTTCTTGCTTGATTATCTCACCTAGTTTAATTTAAGCAAGTAAATTAATCATAGTAATCACCTCTTCTCACACACAAGATAAACCACTTTCATAATCAAAACATCAAACATACTTGAGATAAGTCCCAACTACGATTTCATCACCTAGCGGTAACCTTACCCTTTCTTGATATCTTGCTTAGATTTAGTCACTGAGGGAATAACCAACTCAGCTCTCTCATTGAGTATAAACTCTAGAAATTGATATATTGGATAAGCACCCAACTCTATTGTGAGATCATGAATTGAGGGGGATAAGCCAAAATTACCAACCCATATACTAAAATCCCATAAAAATTTTTCTCTTGAGCACCTAAACACAACCTAAAACTAAATATAGACTTCTTTCTAGGACCTATTCTACAAGCCAAATTTCTTCCTCACACTTTCTAAGGCATAAGCCAAAAGATAGAGATTTAAAAATCTAAGACTTAACACATCCTATTATATGTTTTGATTGCTTTGATCTTTTTCTTTGCTTGATTTGTGTTTGAGATGTGAGTTCATATCATTTATTTCCTAGTTTCTCACATGGTCTTTACTAGACATTAGTTTAGAAATGAGACCAACCAAAGACCACCTTCCTCTTCTTCCTCCTCTATGGAGTATATTTTAGATGTTAAGGGTTATCCTCATCATTATCCCACTCCCACCATACCTCAGATAGTTGTTGAAGGTAATGTGGATTTTTCCACATTCATTGACAACAACCCCACAACCCTTCAACATTACCTTAACACTTTAACTCATCATACCCCTATCACTTCGATTCCTCCTATAAATCCACCATATGGCATGCCTCCCCCTATTATGGTTGGCATTACCTCCACCCAACCTTTGATCACTAAAGCCTCTTCCTCTACCAATATCCCAACCACTACCACTATCAAAACCCAATCCAACATTCCAACATATAACCAAACCCCTCCTACACCAACCAACACTTCCAATGTAGGGACAACCTTACCTATTAATACCTATACCCTATCTACTATAGGGGTAACTTCTAACCTAATTTTTACCATTCCTCTTTTTACTACCAACCCACCAATTTCCACCCCATTCTAAAGTTTTATGCTTTCCATACCTTATACCCTTCCACCCATTAACACAAGGAATACCACTCAACCTCAACCTACCACTTAAACCATACCTCTAAACCAACCCATTTTTATCCCTCAATAAATCCATATAACAACATACCAATATGTTCCTAACCCACAGGGATACATACCCCTTTCATCCCAACCTTAAATGATCACATACTAATATATGACATTTTCTCAACCTTCCACCTCTTATCCATACATTGCAGCCACCCAACCTCAAACAAACCTACCCCCCAATTATGTAGCTACCCAACCTCAAACTGATTTGATTAAGATGTGGATGGATAAAATGTCTAATTTGGAATAATTTATTTTGGGGGCTCATGACCATTTATCCTATGATAAAATTTGTAATGAACCCATTCACCCATCCATACCTATCCAACCTTATCCTCCCCAATGGGAACTTCCCAAGTTCTCCAAATTTCAAAATAAAGAGGACCCCTAATAACACTTAAGGGCATTTCACCATTATTGTTACTTCATTGACTATGATGATATCCTTATTCTTTACACTTTCCCCATTTCTCTAGCCACCTTGGCCTTAGATTGGTATAGTGCCTTACCCAATCATTCCATCTTCTCCTTCACCCAACTAGCCTAAACTTTCTTGGATAATTTCTCACTAAATATATCCAAAAAGGTTCCAATTATCGACCTCTACTCCATTTGAAAATTGAAGGATGATTCCATTATTGATTTTATGGCTCATTGGAGGAGTCTAAATATATAAGTTTTATTTTTCTTACCTCAACTTAAACTCATAGAGATCTTTTCTTAGGCATGTGCCAAACATATCTCTTCCATGTTGTGTGCCCAAAGCTTTCAAACTTTTGATGAAGCTATTACCTTGACATGTAAGCTAGAGAATAAAGCCATTGATGAAGGGAGGCTAAAATTGAAGAACAAAAACTCCACCTATAAAACTAATGAGGCCTCTTCTTCCAAACTAAATGACCAAACCAATACCAATACTTAGGGAAAAAGAACCATGAATTCAGTTTTCTTTAAATCCTCTCCCCCACCATCTACAAACCAACCAAATTCCTCTAATTAATCAAATAAAAACCCAAGGAACCAAACATAGAACAACCAGAAGCAATTAACTCCACTTGGGGAATAATATGCTTTTATTTTGTTGAAGTTATTAAAATCTAATATCATTCAAATTCCTCCTATTAAACCACCTCAACAATTTGACTCTTCACATCCTATACTTGGTTGGTAAAATGAGAATGATTCTTGTGCCTTCCATCTCATGATAAGACATGATATCAATAGGTGTAATACCTTCAATAACCTTGTCTAATCTCTCATTGATAAGAGGGAACTTACATTGGATAAACCTAATGCACCACCAAACCAAGCCCTTGATATATTCAAGAAACCTTTCCCAAACCATGCTCCTACCAAGAATGAGAGCAGCAACATCGAGTGCTCTCATAATACCCATAATGTTAACATGGTTCTTGACACACTTATTTATAAATAACCCACTCACCAACTTACTTGTCCCTCACCCTCTTTGCTTATTGAGGTAGTAGAGTTACCTTCTCCCCTTTTCGGAACCTAAACTAAGGAAATACACTTTTCTCCTCCTCCACTCATCAAGGTAGAGGAGTCACCAACCTACCCTTTAGTTGACATACTAGACCACATACCCATCTTACCTTCCTTGTTAATTATCAATCAAGTCACCACTCCCACATAAATAATTTTTGAGGAGGAAATCCTCATGTCTACTCCCGCAGAGGAGTCACCTATCCCAACCGTATATCCTTTGATTAAGTAAGAGGATAATGTTACCATCCCTATGTCTCTACATAGGGGGTTATCTTTGAGATCCACCATTTAGGGAATCAAACCAACCTATGAACCCTTCTCTAGGCTAGTATAGAAAATAGAATTTTTCTCCAACCTTGACATGGATCGAGCCACCTTCTAGTAGTAATTAGGTCTCCCTTATATTACTAGACCAAAACCTCCAATCCCTTCTTTGACAAACCATCCCACCACTTCTATTGACCAACATATTACCATATATACTCAACCAACCAAAACCTCCACCCAAACATCTAAAATATACACCAAAATAACCAACCCTCAACCACTTAAGCCAACCAATACCCAGGTATCTAATCCTTCTCCTATCACCCTAACTAGATCTAAAAAAACCATAGGAGAACCATCTAAATCACCTCCACCCAAACCTATCAAAACATCTTATGCTTCTCTTATCAAACCTATCAAGGATTTAGGAATACTTTCTACACCTATACATAATCATCCCTCTTTGAATTTGGAACTAGCTCCATCTATTCCACCAAAGAAAACACCAATCAAAATAACCAAGAGGGGAGAGTTACCCAAACCTATACCTCAAACTATACCCATACCACCACCTTCCCATTTAACTTCTATCTTAAGGCCCCATCCCTCTACCATCCCTATCACCTATTCCTCATATACTAAACTTTTTCCTTTTTCTCTACCTATACCTACCTCCACCAAATCATCAAACTACCCATCATCCTTAACTAAAAAGTCTACCTCTACCTTCCCACCTATCACTAAGTAGTCACCCTCCACTTCTAAATCATCCACCTCCAAACCAACCATAACCAAACAATTCCAAACAAAACCACCTACCAAAACCCTTCCACCACCAACAACTTCCATGGTGAAGTCTACTCCTTATAAGGCTACAACCCCTATAACCAAGAAATCAACACCTTTAACACCTATATTTGAATCATATTCAACCATTCTAAAAATATTTTTGCAAACATCTTCCTTGAGCCTACTACCCATCAAAACCTTCAACCCTTCACATCACAAACCATCATGGTTTAATGACAATTTGATTTACTTATACCATAAGACACTGATACACGATACAGAGAACTGTAAATCTCTCCAAACTCTTATCCACTTATTTTATGATGAGGATGATCTATTAAAATATGAACCTCCTATGTCATCCATACCAAACCAACCATCACCCATACCTACCAAACATAGCGAACACTTAGCCACTCCTCTACTCTCACCTAAAAGTGAAGATGAATCTGACCACTCTACTACCTCAACCTCTTCTTCTATCCATACTATCAATGTGGTCACTAAATCATAGTAGAATGATAAAGGGAAGGATAAGGTGTCCATTCCCTAGACTCACCCCTCTTCTAATTCCCAACCAACCCACACCCAACCATCTCTATCTTCAACTAGACTCAAGGTGTCTATTTTAGGTACCCCCCAATCTAACACTACAATATCAATCTAGAGAGCTATCCTCAAGTAATTTCATCAAACCCTAGAAAAAATTAGCTTATATGCATTGATCTCTACCTTTCCCCATCACCACAAAACACTCATAGAGGTTTTACAATCCATTGAGGTCCAACCTAGTGACCCTCAACCTCTAGCCACCTTTGTTGGTGCCCTTCAAATTTCTAACCTTATCACCTTCAAGGATTTAAAAATACCTTCCATCCACCGTGAGAACCTAGATCTTCCACTCTTTGTTACCACTTACATTAACCAAACCCATATCAAATGGGTCATGATTTATGGGGGATCTAGCATTAACATCATCTCCTCTCATGCCTACTACCAACTCAACTTATTGAATAATGTCACATCTAAAACACTCCTTAAACTCTTATATGTTGTGGAAGGTAAATTACAATACAATATCTCATTAGGATGACCTTAGATTCATTCTATGGCATGTGTTCCATCTACCCCCATCATTGCATCAAATTTGAGCATGAAGACCAAGTCATCACCATCCAAGTAGACCTAAGTCTTTTATCAACATGCAACATGACTTATCACCCCAATGATGTCCTCCTACCCCCATCTAGCACACATTTAGTAGTTACACCCCAATAATCAATCATAAATGAAGCATCAAATAACTCATCCATGCTTTCATCATAATCCCCATAGAGGAACCCTTATAATCTATGTTCCATCATCTCTTGTTAGGGGAGTATCACCTTTTAGCTCTTGACACACTCCCTACTCCTCATGAGTATGGGTAACTCACCAACTAGCCAAGAATGACCCCAATATCATAACTATCATTCCCTTTAGACCTCCCAACCATCGGACCCATTTTTTCTATGGGGGACTCATCAAACCCCTTGATGATTCTATCACCCCTTCCTCACCTAGGCCATTTACCATTGGTTTCTCTTACCTAGATAAACCAAGCTTTGCTAAGACATACCTTCATTAGTGTGCTTGGAAAGACTTTGGCTTTAGAAAATATGAGTAGCACCTACATGAAATGGACACCATTGAGACTAGGAAACCTCACAAGATACATGGCCTTGGTTTCATCCTACCTAACAAGAAACAACCCAAACCACCTACCATCATCATTATTAAGGGGGATACCATTTCCTCACCAACCTCTCCTCTACTTATATGTGAGGATGATGGCATCATCCCACTTAAATTTTTTTCATCAACATGATCACCCTTGGACCCTTGACCTATCAAAATAAGGGGGTAACTATAACTAACCCTTTGACCCATCCTGAGATGATAGAGAAAGACTCTCTTACCATTAACATTGTTCAACATCAAGATGATGCTTCCATTCTCACCTACCTTAGTGTAAGGGATTATTATATCTATAAATCCATTCCTCCTAAGAACAAAACCATGTTGAATGAATCCACTATCGATGTCAACTTAGGTATTCAGGATAACCCCTGCATTGTCAAAATAGGTAAATCATTGAATTCCATAGAACAATAAGATTACCCTTCTTCCTTCATGATTGAAGCATATAATTTGCTTTGTCTTATCAGGATATGCCCAAAATTGATCCTTCTATTTCCTTCCATAACATGTCTCTCATCCTAACACTAAGCCTATTTGGCAAAAGCTTTACAAGATGCACCCTTTAATTTCCCTTCTAATCAAGGAACAACTTCAACACCTCTTATGTGTCAATTTCATCCAACCCATTGACTATCCCTAATGGGTTTCTAATATCATTCCCATTACCAAATCTATCATGGGAATTTTCCTTTATATCAATTTTTGTGACCTCAACCTTACTTGTCCTAAGGATAACTTCCCTTTTCTTAGTATTGACCAACTTGTTGACCTTATAGCTAACCACGAGATGTTATCTCTCATGGATGGTTTCTCATGTTATAATCAGATCTTGATTACTCCCAAAGATCAACATAAAACTTATTTCATCACCTCTTAAGGAACCTTATGCTACAGGGTCATGTCATTTGGTCTGAAGAATGTTGACACAACCTAATAACAAGCCATGACCTACATATTGCATACTCTCATCCACACCATCATAGAGGACTATGTTGATGATCTCTTGGGAAAATCTAAATCTCACAATGATCATCTAAAATTTCTCAATATTATCTTTGAGCACTTAACCCATTTTCATGTCTGACTAAACCCTAAAAAATGTGTTTTTGGGGTCCTTTCAAGAAAAATTCTTGGCTTTATTGTCTCTCTTTGAGATAACAACATAGATCCTACCAATGTCAAAAAAATTCTTGAAATGCCACCTCCAACCCACCTTAAACAACTTTATAGCCTAAAAGGAAATCTACAATCCATCCATCACTTCATATCTCAATTATCAGATATATGTCAACCCTTTCACCCTCTTCTTAAGAAAGATACCTCTTTTAAGTAGACCAAGGACTACCAACAAGCCTTCGATTCACTCAAATAATATCTCTTTTCTCTACACATTATTATCCCTCATAAAGAGTACCAACCCTTATGACTTTACATCTTTACCACTGACCATTACCCAGGGGAAATGCTCGATCACCATGATGAATTAAAACAAGGAACAAGTTGTCTACTATATAAGTTGAACACTTATAGAGTACAAGACTCAATACACCCATACTAAAAAACTTTGCCTCACCTTAGTCTTTATGGCTTCCAAATTATGACAGTACTTTCTCAATCATAAAATCTTTATCATCACTAACACCAACCCACTCAAGTATATGCACTCTAAATCATGCCAAAACCAGTGTATGGCTAAGTGTCTTATGCTCCTAGCTGAGTTTGACCTTAAGTTCCTTTAGTAGAATTTAATTAAAGGGCAAGTCATTGTTGACCAATTGGTTGATGCTCTTTTACTAGATAACCAAACACTTCTTGAATTTCTAGATGAATCCATTGCTAATCTTTCCCAAGAGGACATAACCTACCAAATAACTATGTTCTTCAATGGATCAAAGTGTTGACAAGGTGGGATTGATAGGATTATTCTAATTCACCTCAATGGTGAACCCGTTCCTCTTTATTTAAATTTTGATTTTATGTTTACCAATAATATGGATGAGTATAAAGCTCTAGTCATTGGTCTCCAAACCACTTTATATTTCAGAATTAAGACAATCAATGTCTTTGGTGATTCCTAGCTCATGGTCAACCAGGTCAATGGCTCTTATCAATATAATAATGATGTCTTGAAAAATTATAAATAGTTAGTAGATGTAATTTTAGTAGAATTTAATCATTACCATATCTAATCTATTCCCTAATCTACCAATAAATTTGTTGATACAATGGCTTTCCTTGCTTCCAAATCCCTTCTCAACCTTACAATTCCAAAATCTTTGTCACCATTCATCATTTCACCAAACACTCTTATCACCAATCCAACCTCCTTACCATTTGTAGTGTGGAGGAATCCTCATCAAACATTTATTACCAACAAACCTCTGACTACCTAAACATTGTAATCATTCCTCCTAACCTCTTTAAGAATGCTTGAAGATCCTTTGTTCAAAGTACCTCTTGTTACACCCTACTAAGGTGAATCCTTTACAAATTTGGTTTTGACGGTCTCCTTCTTTATTGCCTACACATCCATGAATCTTATCATGCTATCAAGGAAATGCATGATGTGATATGTGGGGGACACTTTAGTGGTCTATTTATCACTAAATCTATCCTTCACATCAGTTATTATTAGTTGACGCTCAACTAAGACTATTGTGATTATGTAAAGAAGTGTGTTAAATATCAACAACACACTAATCTACATCTTGTGTTGGCCAATGGCCTCCAAGTATCCAAAGACTTTTGGCCTTTATCATAATGGGGACTTGATCTCACTAGGGAAATGAATCCTCATTCTTCACAATGGCATAGCTCCATCATCTCAGCGGCTGAATATTTCACCAAGTGGGTGGAAGTTATTCCTCTCATCTCAACCAAAGTAGAGAAGATTGTCAATTTTATCAATCAACATATACTTTGTCACTTCAGTATTCCTTATAATATTATCAATATCAATGGTAAATCCTTTAATAATAAACAATTATACGGTTTATGTGATGCACTCATCATTAAGATAAGTTTCTCCTCACCCTATCACCCTCAAGCTAATGGATAGGCCAAGGATCTAAGAAAACTCTTGATAAAATGCTCACTAAAATGGTTAATGAATCTAGTCAGGATTGGTATTTTCACATTCCCTTTGCTTTATGGGCTTACCACACTCAAATTAGAAGCCCTACAAGTGCTACACCTTTCTCCCTTGTGTTTGGAGTAGAGGCTATCTTACCTCTTGAAATACAAATTCCCTCTCTTTTCATATCTTTGCAAGATCTTATTTTTGAGGATGATTATCATCAACACCATTTATCCTAGCTTGAGATACTTGAAGAGCATCATATAGAAGCCCTTACCCATATCCATGTCTATCAAGAGCATATCAATCATGCCTATAACAAATGCCTTAAAGTGTGAGAATTCAATATCGAAGACCTCATCCTAAAGTAAAATTAGCATGTCATCAATATCGAGAAAAGAAAATGATGCAAGTTTGCTTTCAATTGGATTGGACCTTATGTCATAACCCATAAGTATAGATCAAGATCTTACTAGTTGTCTTCTCTCGAAATCCACCTAGAACCTAAGCCCCTCAATGCTTTGCATCTATACCCATTCTTTTGTTAAGAAAGATCAAGTCTACCTTTTGTTTAACTTAAGAACATTATTTTCTATCCACCTACATCTATCTCCCTATTTTATGGGAAATTAATTAATACTAAATCATGTGATTATCTATCATCTGCATAACCTTATCTTAAACAATGGGTATCATGGTTCTACATATGTCATGATTCTTATGGTACTTTCTACCCCTTTTTAGGATGGATCCCCATGATCATTGTCACCTAATTATTTTTAACACTGATTCCACCTTATTTTGTTTCTAGTTTTTCCTTCATAAAGGTGAGCCACTAAGTTAGCCTAAATAATTATATTCCAAGTAGAATCAGAGAAAAATAATATAATTCCTATCAATAGAAATCATGGGTCATTACTAGCATTCACATACTCTCCCTTGAAGGATAGGTATTGAAATTTTATTTGAAATTGCTAAATATAAGGTAAACTACTCCCTTGAAGGAAAACTATCAAAATTATTAAACAAAAATATCAACTTAGACTACTCCCTTGAAGGATGGATAAGTCAAACATTTGTCAAAAACCATAGCAATTTATTAGAAGTTTCCTTCATCGATCAGCTTCCCATATATATTAATATAACAAGAGACCCATTATCCAAATCAAGGCATAAGTAGATAAATATCATGAAAGTTGTAATCAAATCTCATGTAGCATAATAAGGTAGAAACCACAATAGACATTTACAAGTAGACTTCCCACATCGATCAGTCTACACAATTTTGGCATAGACTTATTTATAACTAACTCTTTAGGAATCTATAGAAGAGGCATGCTATGTCTCATAGTAGGGTTCTATTTTCACCCATCTCCTCTTTACACTATATGCAAGGGATTCTTGAGCTTACTTAACCTTATGTGGATAAGACACCTTTCAACCAACTAATGAATGCTTATGTAAAGCATTTGAAGGGCTTATATTCATTAATTAAATCCCATTTTGAGTTTATTTTTAGTCCTTTTAAAATAAGAAGCATCATTCCCTCTTCTTATCCTAATATGCTTAGTTGATATTTTCATTACAACATTTGTCTCTTGATTATATTCTACACTTTACCATCCAATGTTGTTAATTTCCTTACCTCATATGCTTTACCTTAAGTGAGATTACAATAACCATAATCATGTCTATTCACATAACCATAAGCATAATAACATCAAACTAAGTAATATTTAGGGTGTGATGTGTTTCATGACACATACAAAGTCATCACATTACACACACATTGCCTAAGGAACATACATACATAGATTTACTACTTAGGCATTACGTTGATTATCCAGTGACTCTGGATTTATGTCGAGACATCCTCTTTGTTGATTGCTTATTGAGCTAACCTCCATGACATTTCATGTGTCGACAACCACTAAAAAGAGTATTCTATTCTCCTCTTCTACATTCTTGCCCATAAGGTGGGAATCATATTCCACTTTGGGTACTTTACCTTGCTCAATCATCATAGCCATTACCTCCCTCTGCTCTAATTGTTTTGCTTGTATGGGTAACCCCTATCATTTCCTCAATGGACATCCCCTTGGATAGTGAGGTTTCCGTCCATGGATAGGTGGAGGGTGATGTTCTCTGACCCTTCATCTTGTACAAAAAAATTCTTGCCTTCTTCACTACTATTGATGTAAGAGTTCTAGCTCGAGCTCAGTCCATGGGTGCATTTCCTCTTGCTATTGGTTTAATAACACTTCCATTATCACCATTACATGTTATATTATCTGGTAGATATACACATTCATCATGTATATTATTTCAAGTCATGGGGATTGATAATTATCTTCATTATTTCTCCCATTGTTCACCATTTTAAACCTCTTATAGTTCTCTAGACTATGAACAACTTGTAAAACCAAATGACTTCACGATGGGCATTCATTCTTAACATGATTCTTTAAATAGAATACCTGAATATTATTTCTTGCTAACATGATTATCTATTTCACTGATAGGGAGGGTTTTATGATGTCATTGATTCCCTTGAATAGTCTTCTAACTTGAAACCATCATATCTACTTACCTTTTCATGTGGACACATAGACCTCAATCTAATTGGTCATCTCGATAAAGTCATTATGCATCATCATGATGTCTTTTTGTCACCCTTATCATCCGATTCACATCTGATGTCTTTGCTTGCTTTGTCATCTTGTGGTCCTTATGGGCTTGGTAGTCTTATGAATCATTATCACATTTACCATAGTTGATGTAAATTAGCTTTTGAACATAGGCTATTGTAATAGTCATGCCTTCAAAATTATTGTTTTTACTAGTGGTGGTAGCTTTCAAATACTTGTTGCTATAGAAACTCCCCCATCTTATCCAAATATATAACTAATATCCTAGACCATGTAGCTCCCTGCTAGTAGGGCCTAATCTAAGTAGAACCCAAAGTCATTATTTCCAAGGTACTGGGATAGAAGATGCAAACATGGATACTTTTTAACTAAAATGGCTATGCATCTCATAAATCAAGCATGGTCCATCCTCTATCACTCACCATGCTACTCATTTTTTACCTCACAGAATATACTTAGCCATTAATGAAATTCTTTTCAATTCATTCTTTTGCTACTATCCATAGAACTTGGATCATAGTGATGATGACTTTTTACCCAAGAGACTCTACAGATCCTGATAAAAACCCATCTTCTAAAACTTGGATCATAGTAATGATGACTTTTTACCCAAGAGACTCTACAGATCCTGATAAAAACCCATCTAATATCACTATGCTCATAGTAATAAATTATATCACTATGCTTATAGCCTCATACAACTTTAGAAGCCATAACCTCTTCACCAAGGCACCTCTTCTTTGGCTTAGCTCTATTTAAGAACATTTATGGTGTTTACCATATATTTACCCTCTCATTTGTCCTACCTTGCCCATCCATTTTTTCTCATCTGAAAGAGTGTGGGATCATTCTGGTGACTATTCAGCGATTGATAGCCACTTCCCTCACCATCATGTGAGTACCTTTTCCATATTCTCTCTCCATTTTATGAGAAATCTAAGCCCAAAAACTCATCATCACCTTGATTAAAACCCAAAACCTCTTTTTTTTTAAAACCTTCAACCAAACCAAACCAAACCATGTGGTATATCAAATTAGGTCAACCTATCTGAACGCCACTAGTTAAACTACATTGGCCTAATGTCCACAGACTATATAGGCACTACTTAACTTATACAGACATCTCAGCCACTAATAACTAATTCACATCCCCTTTTTATTCTCACTAATTTCCATTGCTAACAATACCCTCATGCTTAGGGCATCCTACATCAAGGAAGCTTTGATTTTTTATTAGCATCCTTATATATTCACATCATCTAATACTTCTTTATTTTTACTCCTTTTTTGGGAGAACTAAATTAGCCTGAGGTCTTTTTAGACTATGTAGGCAGTGCTTAATTACTGAGGTCAGCTTGGTCACATCCATTAATTTATTTTCCCTTCTCACCTAAAAATCTCTTCCTATGCTTCTCTACCTATCTTTTCACCATCTCCCTTCCTCCATCTAGTCAATCTCTTTTAACCACTTTTCCATATTTTAAATCTTTTTTAAAACAAGGATTGATAGCCTTCCTTATTTTCCTCTCTTATCTCTTATAAATCCACCATCTACTCCACTTCATAGGCCTCCTTATCACCTTTCTTTCCATTTCTTGCACTTTCTTCGTTGCTCACTCCCCCACCCAATTTTTATATTTATTATCTCTCTATCTACTTATTACCAACCTTACCCTCTATCTCCTTTTTTCTTTCTTCATCCTCATCATTTCCCCTTGCCTTTGGCAATTTAGCGTACCCTCTTCATCACTCTCTTTTCCTCACCAATTCCACATCATCTTGTTCCTTTTCACACTAATGGACACTTTTACCTCTTTCTCTTCATTTATACCACCTTCTTACTTCTCTTCCACTGCTTCTAAACCAACTTCATTCCTTTTTTTGGTTTTTGTCTTCATCTTTCCCATCTTTTCCATCTAGTATGCTTTTTATTTCTTCTATTTTTTTTGCATCCCACCTTTTTTTCTTACATGTGCCACCATTTTATTTTGATTTTCATTTCTTCCTACCTTTCCCATTTTCCAATATTCTTGTTAGCTTTATTTTCATCCTTTCCTCCTTTCTATTTTATTTTTTTCTTCCACAACTAGTTTCTCACTAGGTATTTATCTTTTGAGAAGCCTTCCATAATTGCCCTTTTCTTCTTATCTATTCCAACACTTTGCATTCCCCTTTTCCTCTTCCCATATCTATCCACACATCTCTTTTACATATTTGTGAGTGTCTATGATTTATATCCTTGCCAATCCCCTTACTTCTTCCTTTTTTCTTATCATCCTTGATCTTCATCTCTTATTTTCATCTCATTCCCTTTCATTGTGTTTCTCTATTACTTCACTTATTACCTTTTCTCTCATCCAATTTCCATTTTATCTCCCCTATTTATTCACCCCCTCACCATTTTTTAGCTTGTAAATCTCTTATAATCATCCCTTCAACTTGTCAATCTCTTCATCTTCTTATCCACCTATCCTTTACTTCTCCTCATTTTTTTAACCCTTTCTTATCTTCCATCCCATTCTTATCTCCAACACCGCCATCTGATTTATTTTTTTGTTCCTCTCCTTACCTATCATAATTTATCCCATCCATTCTTACTTATTCATGATACCTCATCCTTCTTTACTCTCTTGTCATTCTTTTTGTGTCCTCATTCCACTCCTTTTTCCTCATATTTCCTTTTCTTCTGTGTGTTTCCTTATTTTTCATTTTCATCACCAAACTATTTTCTCTTTGCTCTCTTTTAGACCTATTTTCAATTATTTCATGGCTTTCCATATTTATAATCCTCCCCTTCCCCTTCATGTTTTCTCACCTTCTATCATATTCCTTTCCAATTCCCCAATTTGTTATATTTTAGTACATTCCTCAAACCCCCATCTTCTACCATTTATTTTTCTTCTCATTTCTTTGTTTCATTTAATCTTCTCATATTTCTTGATGACATTCCTTGTTCTTCATGATACTTTTCTCCCTCCTTATCCATGTTCAGATTCTTCCATCCTTATCCCATTTCATCTTTATTTGTGACCTCACTATCTTATCATTCCTACTTGATCCTTTTCCTAGTCTACCTTCACATCATCCCTTGTTGGATTTCCTTCATATTCTCCCATTCGTACTCCAGATCTTCCCTGATTAGAATGTAGTCACCAGTTTGTATTGATTCTCCATATATATCCATGTCTACTTTCTTATGTCCTCTGTTATCTTGCTTTTATACATGAAATCTTGTTATGTTTATTATTGACAGTGTATCCATTTCTTCCTTTGATGTATTTATATGTTATGCATGGGTCCTCTTTTCATCTTTTCCCTCTCTAACTACTCTATTCACACTACCTACCACCCATTTTGAGCTTACTTGACACTATATGATCCAAACACCTTTTTTATCAATCAATGCATGGTAATGCAATGCATTCACAAGGTTTATGTTCTTTAAGTTGATTTACCCTTTGATTTTATTTTGTCCTTACCAAATGTAGATGCACCATGTCTTTCTTCTTATCCTCTCATCATTGGTTTATGTGGACATATGTCTCTTGACTCTTACCTCTTTTACCACATCTAAGTTTGTTATCTAACTTAATTTATGTGCTTCTAATCAGGCATCATAACCATAATCACATCCATGTACCTTCAACCAAACCCATTTTCACACCACTTTCCCTAACAATTAAGAACTACATTTAGCTTAAAGTTTTTCTGGATATTACATCCATGGAACTATGTAGGTAGTGTCCACTTACCTTGTGCATATAGAGTCAGCTTGGACACCCCCTAACTACACATTTTCAAATCACCCAACTAACTAACCATTCAACCACATCCCATTTGAAATTGGTCATTTTTTTGACCCCAAACTATTTTCATACTTTATGATGACCGTGCCTTGATCCTTTTTTTCATACAAAAAAAGAAATTCCATCTTGACCATTTAAATTTATACTACCTAGTTCATGAATAGGCCATTTGGATTTTTTTAAGGGAACACTTCCTAGCTTTGATACCTATGAATAACACTGACCTTGTCTAAGAAACTAATAGGTATACCCAACCGTAGTTGTGGTCATGTGATATATTGGTCATTTGTCCCTTATAATTGACCTTTATTTTTACCAACATTGGTAAATTTAGTTTTTGTTTGATCTTGGCTGTCACACTTAGTTATATTTTGTGCACAGGTTTATGTTTCAAATACCCAACCTTTTTTTCACCAACCTAGTACCTCACCACCAATAACTTATAAAAATTGTAACTAATTCTAATTTCCCTCATCAACTCCCACTTTTAGGAAAAACACCTCCTTCCATACCGAGGGTAAACTAACCTTTGACCAATAATCCATTTTTATTTTGTAGCTTGTTAAGCCACATAACAAAAAGGGGCAAAATGTAGACACTAGAAAACTACACATAGGTAGTTATAGATGTCTGAATGCCATGGGACCCATTAAGGACTACCTAAACCTTATTAACCCTTAACCCAATCCTCTTAACCTAACCAAGTCACTATCCACCTATCATTATTCAAAAAGTACTATTTGAAAACACTATTCCAAATTACTATTCATTAGTACTATTCATTAGCATTATTCATAATGACATGGCATGCCACTATTCATGGTGACATAGTAGGCAACATGGAAAGTGACTCAGTAGTGATATGGTAGGTCACATAGCAGTGATATGGTAGGTTACATGGTAAGTTACATGGCTTGGAAGTGAGGTAGCTTGGAGTGGAACATCATACCCCACTTAGAACCCTTGACAAAGATGCTTAATCACATCATTAAGCATCACAAGGCCCCCCTCTAAAGTATGGAAAATTTATCTATAAAGGGCCATCATTCAACATCATCTTTTGGCTTCATGTATCAGAGTGGTGTCTAAAGTGGGGTTCCCACTTGTTGGGTGCTTTGGGAAAAGATAAAAGTAGGTGGTGGAAGGTATTTTGGACCCATATAGACACATGGGCATGATATCCACTTATTTTAGATACACTTACAAAGTGGGAGACACACTTATGAAGTGGGATTCCCATCATCTTTGTCCTTCATGACCACTTATCCACCCATATGGAAAATATAGAAGTAGGTGGTGGAACATATTTTGGATTCACTTGGGTCCATGGGAATTATCTCCACCCATTCTACACACATTAGCAAAGTGGGAGGCACTTTATCAAAGTGGAAGACACACTTTGTGAAGTGGTAATCACACCACCTTTATCCCCTTAACCACTTATCCACCCACTTATAAAATGGTGCCACATTTCCACTATTTTCTCCTTTGTCATGTTTCTTGGCATTAAGTAAAATAAATATGACCCCCTTTCACCCATGGAGGGAGGTTATAATTTGGTTAGTAGAATTTATCTTATAGGTTGTCCACTTGTTAAGGAGGTAATCCATATTTGAGGAGAGGAGTTCAAAGTAGCCCAACTTTGTTAGAGTTATTCTAGGTTTCTTCAACAACAACACCTTCATCAACCATCTTCAAGCATAAGGTATATTTTCATTTATGTAATTTTAATTTCTTCACTTCTTGGTCTTCTTATTCTCTTGACTTCCAAACCTCTACTCCTTGGCCTTATTCTCTTGACCTCAAAACCTCTACCCCTTGGAATTATTCTTCTCTTGACTTTTAAACCATAACCCCTTAGCCTTCTTCATTTCTTGACCTCTAAACCCTTACCCTTCAACCTCTTCATATTATTAACCTCTTGACTTCTTAACCCTCTACCATTTTCCCTCTTGATTATTTACCCCTTTTCCTTTTTGAATATCATTTAAACCTTTACCATTTATCATCTTGACTATTTACCAACCCAACCAAAATCTTATCTTCTTGGAATTTATCACAAGATAAACCAAAAACCATAGATTTAGCATTAGTTTTGACAAACTATTGATTTATTTTAGTCATTTCATTAGCAAGCATTCTTGTATTTAATTTTAGTTATTTTTTATATTTAAATGCAAGTACCTTATTTTTCATTTATAAACTTAATTGTTTAAATTAGGTGGATTGATAGCCTCCTAGATAGCTCACACTTTCTTTGACCTAGCTCACACTAGGCAATCCACCTTCTTGTCTAAAAACCAAGTTTTCTTTAAGTGCTTTCTTATCACAGGTCATTCTTCCCTAGCCAAAGAGGATTTATCACATTTTATATGCAATAACACACAGACACTTATACCAGGTTATCATAATCACTACCTTCTTTTTAGTTTTATCTCTTCTTTTTTAAAACTAAGAAAAGTGAAAAAATAGAGTAAAATAGTGTCATCCTCTCACAACCTTGTAGCAATACTTTCAAGCAAGTACAAAGATTGGTTTACTTCATCTTGACCACCAAGATATTCAAAAACTTTATGAGATTAAGGGATGATGTGATTCTACAGCCATCAGCTCATGGTAAACATCTGAAAAATATCCTCGACTAATCCCATGACTATGTACATATTTTATAGTGTATAGTCTTGTTGCTTTGTCTTTTCTATTACCACTTTGCTTTGGGCCTTAATTTTACATTTTTATTTATTATTTTTATCATGTGATCATATTCATATCCTCCTAATATATTTTTTTTAGTCTTCCTTGCTTTTTTGAGCCTTTATGAGTGTTTTCTACAAATAAAATTAAGTTCTGACTCCATGGCCCAATGGATTGCCACATGGTCTTATGTTCTACGGTTCTTTGCACACCTACAAGGAGTATAAACCCCTAGGTGAGTGCCAATTTTGGTGCTCATATTTGTACCAATATTTTTCACTATTAACTAAGGTATGAATGCATCAGGCATATGGTAAATTTCACATGGAGGCATATGGTGTTTAAAAACACAACAAGAGTTTTTAACATAGTTCAACAATGGTGAAATGGATCAATGCCATGTTGAAAATAAGAGATGGAATAAATTCCTTAAACCATGTCCCAAAAAACCTTCTACATTGATGTAAGGCCAAAATTTAACAAAATGTGTGGATATAAGAGGTAGTTTGTAGAACTTTCACCACTGACTATAGGTTTGATAAGGCAAAGTGCAAATGAGGCATGGAAGTTCTAACAAATTTTAAAGGAGGAAAAATAATTGTAAAATTGGTCTAACACTTTCATCAAAATTTTAGGTGTTGAAATGTAATTACATTTGGCACCATGAAGTCCACAGAGGTGTGGTGGGTAAAAGATAATTGAAAGTTGGTTGGTGAGTTTGACCGAAAGGTCATGGGTTTAAACGCAAATTGTGAATGATGGGGTTAAGGTCCATGGGAAAGACACATGTAAAAAAAACTATTGAAATGATAATTTATAAATTATCTCCAAATTTTTGGATCTCGCATGAGACAAAAGGAAATAAAATGATATAAAGATAAGAGTTGACTATAATATGACTAAATGTAACATGAGAGACTGGTGGAAAAGGGAGATTAAAATGCAAGCTTAATGATGTAAATTGAAAAATGCATTGGAATTTCTAAATCTTGTAGGCAAAAAAGGACTAAATGTGTGAGAAGGTCAAGTGGATAACCAGTACGTGTACCCAAATGGTAAAATTGAAAAGCATGATTGTAATTGATTTAATGACATTATCATGAAAAGAAAACAATATTGCATGTAGAAATAAAATAGAGGCCACATTTTATTCTTTGTATAGTAGTAAAGTCCTTGTGAAATCCATGATGAAGACTAAAATGTGAGGTATTTTTGCATGTGATGAGTTTTCATAAGTGTAGTACTATCACCAATGTCATTAAATAATTTAATATTTAGGGCAAAATTTGAATCCATTACCTAATTCACACCTTATGACAAAGGCCAACCATATATTTTTATTTTCATACATTATACATAGACTTCAAATCCATAAAAGATGGAATTAAAACTACAAGTTTCTATCTTACACTTGGTAAATGTGATCTTGAATTGACATTTTAAAGGACTACATAAAATTTGTGAATGATTTTGAGACAAGGAACTTGAAATTGGCATTTAGAGCTTTAGAATGCATAAAAAGGGACCTAGAAAATATTACCAATAGGTGAAGATCAAGGCTTTGAGTTTCTTGAGAAAATCATGGATCTGGGTTTTGCTCTTCATCAATTGAAAGAGGATGAGGTAATTGAAAAATATTTTAATTTCTTTGCCTAGGTATATGGATACTAGTGGTGTTGATGCCTCTAGTAATGTAGTTGTTACTAGATGTGAAGCATAAAATGGAAAAGAAAGTAATGGCTATAGGAAAGAGCTGATTTCTAAAAAATATTCTACATGGTGTCCTACTAAACTAGGTTATAAGAATGGATTTGGGTGAAAAAATGAAAAATCCAAAAATTTGCAAGCTCCACCAGTCAACACTGGTTAACATGAGGTCCCAATAAAAATGGGAACTTTCAAGGCCATTTTTAATTTTGCAAATTTGTAAAATTTCAAATTGCATTTATAGTTTTGGACTCCCTAAAATGAGATTTTGAGGGGAATGGGAACCCAATTGTAATTTGCAATTTTTCAAAATTGAAAATTATAGTTGGATTTCTAGATTCCCTAAAAGGAACTGCAACTACAAATTACAATGTTTCAATTTACAAATCTACAATTTACAGAGGGAACTTCCTAGGGGAATTACAAGTACAAATTACAATTCTACAATTTGTAAATTATAAATTTGTAAAAGGGGCTAGAATTTCCTTAAAAGGCTAAAAAATGGAAAATCATGCATTTATGAATTTAAGGAAACCCTAAAAAACAAATTTACAAAAATCAAATATGGAAAAAACAAATTTGAAAAAAGCAAATTTACAAAAAGCAAAGTGGAAAAATAAAAAATGTGAAAAAATAATTTAACAGCCAAAAAGCAAAAAGGTGAAATGACCTAAGTTTTTGTACTTTCATTTTCTTTACTTGTTTAAGATCCTCCATGGGAAAGAAATTTCAGGTCTACAAATTCATGTTGGGCCACTCCAAAGAATATTTCTCAAGTAGCCATAGGTATGGAACGATCAAATGCCATCATTGCAAGAACATGTTATTCTATGGCATGTATATGAGGAAGGGCAGCTATCCAGAAGTTTATAATTGTGATAATGAGTGGTCAAAAGGAATCTCTAGGTAGTTACAAATGAGGACAATTTTTTTCCACCTCCACCACAAATTTTCACCTCTAACTCATGTAAAAGGCATCTCCAACTAGTAAATCAAAGGATGTGCTTCGAATATTCATCATTTCTTGTAGAGGTAGTTAGAGGAATCATTTTTCTTACAAATACATGGAGATTATATGCATGGAAAAGGATATTTTCTAACTAGGAGCACCTTTGTAGGACTTTGGGGTGTTGACTACAATTTTACAAATTTGTAAATGCAACCCCCATTCCCAAATTTGAAATTGGTTTAAAAAATGCATTAATAAAGTGCTTTTCCTCTATTCTTTGGTTGTTGTTATTGGTTTTTGTTTTTCTCTCCAAGTATAGGCTCTTCCAAATTTTGGTATCATTTTTGTGTATATTTTTTCTCTCTTTCTAAGGTGGTTATAGTTGTATAACCATTAGCAAGCTCTAAGAGCATGTTTATATGTCTCCCCTATCTAACATGGAATAAATCCACCATGCTTGTCCCCATGTCATCATTTTAAAACATTGATCTATGTAAGATATCTTTTCAATATAATTTAAAATACCTATGGTTCTTACTTTTTCCTATTGATTAAATGCAATGAGATGTTTTACATGTTATGTTGATTGGATATCTAGTTTTGTGCTTATGTGTGGTTCTCATCTTGGGCATAGATATGGGTTATAAACCCCTTTTTGCATATATATTTGGAAATATTTTTTTGAATACATCTTAAAGGCACCTTGTGTTCATGAATTTGATAAGAAAAGGTATTTTAAATTCTAAGTGTAGTGTATGCTCTAGGGTTCTAGGGATCATTTGGGTACTTGCATCGTATTACCACCAATGGATGTAAATTACTCCTAGTAGTTCCCCTTAGCTTGTAAGTCAATTTTTATGCATCTTTGCAATAGGTGATGTCATGTATGTTGAAATAAACCCCTTTTATTTGAAAATAACTAGCACACCACCCTTCATTTTTCATATAACTTGTCCTAATCTATCCTACCCTATAGATAATACACCTTTTGCATACCATAAGTTTTATTTACCCTGTAGATGCATAAAATCTTACATACGTAACATGTGTCTACATTTTTTATTTAAATCCTAGTATTTTTGTTTTCCATCAAACCCATCTTATTTAAAACTCTTTAGAATGAAGATTGCAGTCACTTTCCCATTAGTATTTAGTAGCTTGTATGTGACTTAGTGCATTTCCTCATCCCATGTGACAACCCTTCCTGGGTGGTGTGAATAAGTTTGGTCATGCCGTGGTCAAATTTATGTTCCCTTGTGCCAACAATCCCCATGGAAGTTGAATCATATAATCTCCCCATGTGATCAAGATACCCTTAGGTCCTCTTACTTTAGTTTAAGAAGATCCATGAGTATCAGGGAGCTAACCATACCCTCTATTGATGCCTCTTAATCATTTGTTCCATCTATCCATTCTTGATGCCAAACCCTCCCCCAGATACAATGACATATCAATAGGTTTCTAATCTTTGTTAGCCATTTTTTTCAAGTGTTTAAGGTTGAGCAAAGAGGTGTACAATTAGGAACCAACATAAGCTAACCAATTATAATAATATTGGGTGCCTATTACTGAGTAATTTATGTTATAAACTTATTGGTAGCATAAAACACAACAAACATAATGAATATTCTAAGGATTCAATTTCAATATAATCTAATAAACAAAACCAATGATATTATTAGTATTAAATTTATAATCATAATCAATCTACTAATAAATTAAAAGTATGATCTACAATTAAAATACCAACATGGCTTATGTAAAGTTCAATCCCATCATTGTAATAAATTTTTTTTATAATACTTCATATATTATGTTAACTTAATGGAAATTATTCAAGTAAACACAAAAATTTGGAAGAGAAATCACTTTAAAATAAAATCACTTGGAATTGTAGAAAACTTTATTTGCTTGCATTAATTTCAAAAATTATTCTCAATTTACTATGAATATGGCTTATACATTTATATAGATTTTAATGGGAAATAACTCATCTTCAAATCTTGTTGAATATTTACAAAATCTTTATTTAATACCAGCTCTTAATTTAGCCTATCATATTTACATGGTTATTATTTTTATAAATAAAAAAGGCAAGGTTTATCTTTTAAACTTGCATGTACAAAAGAGGCCAAGAAAATGTATAAATAATATGCTAGAATTAGACTCAAAAGTTAGATTTGAGTGGAAATATTGGTGACAACTAAGATTGAACTAGCCATAACTCTAGTTGAAATCATTTGTCAAGTTGGACTAGAAATAGGGGATGCTGGCATAGCCAAAACTATAGTTGTTATTGGGATGGGCATAGTCTAAAAATGTAAGGGAACTAAAGTAGAGCTAATGTGAGATTAAATAGGTCCCATTGAGGTATGCACTAATTTATATACTATATCAACAAAATAAGTCATATATAGATGTTTTGAAGATGAATCTTATGCTCGATATGTTAGCTACCTCTGTGGATGCTTCTTATTCCTTGAACATGCTGAAAAGTATGAATTAATAGTGTTAAAATTTGTAATTGGAATTTTATCATGTATATTATTACTTAATATTAATGAAAATTTCCATTTTCAAATGTTATTGGTCAAATAATTTGATCACCACCTCTAGGAGAGATGCAATTGACTCTTGCTTTAAAATTTTCTACAGAGCTATGTATTAGTGTGTCAAAAGATGGATACATGATTATTTATCCATTAAATATGTATATGCTTAGAATGATTACTTATTTTATATTATTTATTTCTTTTTTCTCTAACTATTCTACCAAATCATTCATCTAATTATGTTAATCATGCAAATCTTTTCTCTTGTACCTTATATAAGATTTTTCTAGACTAGTATCTATTAATGGTATCAAGTTCAAGTCTAGATATAAATTATCCTTATCTTGATTATTAATATTATATATTTTAGAATATATAATATTTAAAAATTCACTAAAATTAACCACATTCCCTCATTGTATTTGGGATTTAGATCTTTCCTTATGTATAGAAATTAATAATTTTTCTAATGACTGAGCTAAATTTTTGACTTTCTCCAATATGTCATATATGGTTTCCAATATGACTTGAGACTCTAGTATCTTATTTTTTTTACTCCAAGCCATAAAACATATTATTTATTACTCCCCCTATTATATCTACCAAGGAGATTGGATCCTCTTGAATTTTATCATCTTGTCCAGGGAGGGTTTTCCTTTTCTTGGTCAATGAGAAGAGTTCCTCTTCTCTCCTGAATTGAATATGTTCCTATCCTCTTTCCATATTACAATTTTCTATCCTTTTTAAATGATTATATTTTCTATAAAATTCAATGTTAATCTTTGGATCCTCTACTATAACTAGATTCCACCTTGACATATTTTGTGCTTATAAGTTTTAGATCCATAGTGGTGTCAAGATATATTCCTCAATGAGATATTCTTATGCATATGTGATGAATAAGTTTGAAGTATTTGGTTGAGGCATCGGTGATAATGGATCAGGTGAAAGGGGTGTGCTTAGAGGTGTGGATGGTCAAGACATAGGATAAGGTGGGTTGTCCATCTTTTCTCTTGAGTCCCTAATATGAGGATGGATCTTAGTTATATGATTAATGGTCATAGGGTAATATTTGATGATAGACACCATGGGAGATTTTATCTGGGTGGATGTATGCATTAATGATCTCAACTAAGTGGAATAATAACCTTGTAGTGGGTAAGTTACAAAGATGAAATTTTAAGATAAAGTCCTCAAAATGTGAGACTATTGTAGTAGGAAAAATAGGTTGTGTAATTTAATTTTGTGTTAGCTATTTTTAAAATTATCCAATGAGTGTGTATGTGGTAGTGTCCATGTTAGTGGTAGAAATAGTGATAATAGTGACTAAAGAATCAAATGGAATACTAGTATATAAAGGATCAATAGCAACATGGACATTAGTAAAAGTATCAAAAACATTTAGTAAATATAATGGAGTTGTAGAAACTAATTTCACAAGGGAATGAGAAACCTCAAAAACTAAAGCAATAGTGGGAAGAACATCTGAAATAATTGGAATACTAGTATTATTGGCAAAGGAAATAATGGGACTCTTTTCCATGTTTATATCCATGGCCATAATAGTGCTTATGTCTATATAACTTATAGTTGCTTTCTCTATATCACTAATATGAGGAGGAATGAAAGTATAGGTTCCAAAATATTATTCTATATTAATCTTTTGGAAAACATCAGGTCATGGTTCATATTCTTATTCATCCACTATTTCTTATAAATATTTTTTAACCATGTCTTCCCCTATTGAATAGTTTCCATATTGCCTCATCCTCTACAAAATCATCCTTTATGTCTAAGTAAAAAATGTTAAATAATCCCATGAATATTGTGGTGGATTCTCCTCTTTTGTGACCTTGGGGGCTTATAAAGTGCTTCGAAAGATACCTTTTCCATGAGTTGTCACTTGGGGGATAGTTTAAATATGCATTGGAGAAGGAGGAGATAAATGAATTACCATGGTACTGGAATTACTTAAATTGTGGAAACTACAAGGGTAAATACAAAAGTGATCTTAGAAATTAAGGGTGCCCCTATTTCAATATAAGGATCTTCTTGCTCTATATCTTTTGGCTTTGGGAAGCTCCTAAGACCCTTTCCATTAGTATCTCATCAATTTATTTTGGATTATCATCTTTATGAGGTTGATTTTCTATTTTTGGGTTTTAACCTTCTCCTCTTACTATATCCTAATTGCATCATCTTTTTTAATGAAAGGATCATATTGAATCATTTGATAAATTTTCATAGACATTCATGAACCTGTCATTTAGATGTACACTTCGGAGTTGTATTCAACATTCATAAAATATAATCATGGCCATAGTATTTTTACCCATAGTTATATTTGAATCTTGGAAAATATATGTGTTTTACTATAACCCCTCTATTGTCTCAATATCTAAACTCAACCAATATGAAATGGAAAGAACTCATGTGATGAGAGAACTTGGATAGTAGTTCCCCATGTTTTAATTGTTATCTTCCTATATTGAGAGTCATTTTATTTAATGTTCCCAATTGATCCCTTCTAATTTTTTCATCAATACTATTGGATAACTATAATATATTGTTTTCTTAACTAGCTTATCTAGGACTAGCCTAGGTAAACAAAATAGTGCTACCAATGTCCCTTCAACTCTCATAACTGTATGGTCTGGATTAACCTAGTAACCCCCCAATGGTTTAAGTGATCTTTAAATTTATGTAGACATAATTAGCATAAGTTTTTCATTGATTTAATCATACACCATTGGGTAGAATGAGTTTTATATTTTTGATTGCAATCTTTGAATTTGTGAATGTGATAAAGGTGAAAGCTATCACAATTCCTTTTTTTGCCATTTTGATATTTAGGGAGATGAAAGAGTAGATATTAGAGTGCCAAAAATAACATCAAATAAATGTGATATCATATATAAATTGATATCTAGACTTTTATATGTGACCCTCTAAGTATTAAAGTTATAACTTATAATCTCTCCCAATGCAAGGATACCCTGGCCATCTAAAATTATTAATAACACTAGAACCCATACTTCATCAGCATAGGTTATGTATGGGGTTACATGTATTTTGTTTAATAGGGCCATGATAATCATAACACCTAGTATAAATTTTGAAAATGGGACCTTATTTCTCATGAAAAATTTGTTAGGTTTTTTAGCCCAAACTTTCAAAGTATCACTAACCTTATTATGTTTAAACCAATATCTAATTGTTTGTTGGTTTTAGGGTGTGTCTAGATTAGGTGATAGATTATTATTTTTAAAATGATACACCAATTACATATAATGCTAGTTGTGTGTTATTTTTATTGTGAAAAATATCATTTTTACATGTGCCTACTGTAAATAAAATTAAATATTAATTTAGCACAAGGAAATACCTCTGTCTTTGCCACTACATTTTACAATCTAGAAGTTTAATGGAGACTAATTTCTCTCAATATTATCTCTTTTTGAGATTCAAATTGTCTTTATTAGTATATGGTTTAATAACTTCAATCTTTGCATAAATGGATGAGTAGTAATGAAAGCATTAATGAATAAATTAGGTTGAACTCTGTATCATTAAACTCATGTTTAGTCCTAAAGAAAAAATACCATGGAGATTGTTCCTAATTCTCATCTACCATTGTATTTTTCACTAAATTTTTTATTTGATTTGGAAATTAGGAATTTAAGGACACTATCAAGATCTAATTCTCAATTATTATTTATCTCATTTATAAATGGAATTAAATTATTTATTAGATGAATCATATGGACTATCAGTGTTAAGTTCATTGCCATGATTTTTCATCAGTGATAATTATTTGTAGAAAAATAATCATGTCACTTGTATTTATTTTTAATTTGATTTTTATGATGTATGATTTTGTAGGGATTTAATCAATGCAAGTCAATTTGTCACTACTTCTTTGATTTTATTCACCATTATTGACTTTAATATATTTATATACCTTTCATAGTTATCGTTATATCAATTGGTATGTTGATGCTTTTATAACTTGGATTTTCATACAAAGGTTTATGATAAAGTGAGATGGTGACACATGGAGTGATATCACTCAGTTTAGATGTTTTGAGTGAAAAATACTAACTCTTCATGTGGTGAAAATATATAATGATCGAGAGATAAACACATGGAATAATATCATGTACTGTAGTAATCGATAATCCTTTTGAAAGTATAACATTGAACTATTGGTATCGATATAGTAAAGAGGTGACATGTGGAATGATCTAATTTAGTATGGGTGCCAAAGGTATTCAAATTTTAAATAGGTACTATATGTAAATGCATAAAAAAGGGATTTTAAACCCCTAATTTATGATGAGACCATATATTGTATAAAGATTGAAAAAGATACATGTATTAATTTTATTTATAATGAATAAGTGACATGTGGCATATTCAAGTGTAACCTGTAAAGTAAAATGACATTTAAAGTAAAGACCTAATAACTTAGACAATAAACATGATTAGATTGATTAGTCAAGTACATATAATTTGAAAATGGCATCCTTTTAATTAATTATTACCTCTATTTTAATCCATTTAAAAATAAATAAAAATAGAATAATAAAACTAGGCTTTGGTATGTTTGGATCTAAAGTCATTTTATGTCTTATTGGGGACCAAATATAAAATTTTCTAGGTCATAAGGGTCCTTATTTAATTTTTTTTAAATTAGGGATTATTGGCCACAACAGATGGAAAATCAATGGGGAAATACTCGAGTATTTTAAAACCCAAAATGTCCTATTTAATTGTCACACGTAATTTTGAACTTTATAAGGAACAAATAAATTAATAAAGAACTAAAAGATACTTTCATACAATCATGTAACATACTAACCCTTATCATTTGTAAGATCACATGTGATTATGTGAAGGTTATTTCCCCCTTTTTATGAGATATTATACAAATATTAAATAAAATTTTGAGGTATTTTTCCATATTTCTTAGAATATTTTAACTTTTAATAAAATAAATTGTGTGTGAAATTAGGATTGCCCTACTACCAACTAAGCATTCATATCCCCAACAAAGAGACTTTGATTACACTCTATGAATTACTATAATACCATCCATGTGTCCATATCCCTACTATATATTAATTGAATCACCCTCCTTAAATTTTATTTATTTATTTATTTATGTTTCAACAATCTTGGAAGAAGGGTTAGGAAAATCCATTGCCTATGTGGATGGGTATAGATTTCATTTCAAATTATATATTCTAGACATATATTATCTTTATCAATGTTTATTATATCTCAAATAAGTTTTAAGTATTTAAATGTTTAATATATATTTCAAAAAACAAATCTTTTTAAAATTTGCAATAAAATATTAAGTAATTTCCAAAAAATTGATAAGCTTATTTGATCCAGATAAAAATTTCCATTCAATGATGAACATATCTTAATTCCAATACTCAAATCCAACATAATTAAGTCCATAAATAACCATAAGTATGAATAACTACCTTTTGTAAATCATTTTGGAAAAAAAATTGTAAGTGGTCACATTGACCTTGTTTACCCTATGAAAGCATGAAATCTAATCTAATAAAAAATGAAATCTAAACTAATCACATTAATAAATCAGAACATAAAGTCCTTTCAAGACACTCCTAATTAGATAATCTATAAAATAATGTTTTAACAAATACCCATTTATTATAAAAGTTGGGTCATTACCTTAGATATCCTTCAAATGAAAACCATTGTTATCTAAAATTTCATAAGTCTAATATGGTCCAGTTCTTAATGGAGTGAACTTTTCATGTTGTCCTTTCTTCTCATGTAATTTATCCCATAGGATGAAGTCTAAATTTTAAAAAAAAAATAGATTATTTGACCTTTTGTCAAACCATCTTCTGTTAATGTCTTGATGTTTTCAAAAATTATGCATGGCCTTTGTTCATGCATCTTCCATTTGGACAATGCCTAGTAATATTCATTCATTTATAACATCATCTTCCATATAATATTAAATGAATTGGTATGTTGGTAACTTAAAATTAGTGGGGAAAACATTTTTTCCCTCAATACTAATAAAAAATGTAAAGTTTTGAGGTATTAGTAATGTCCAGTCCTATTTTCCCATAATACATACTCAACCAATAGATGCAATTTTCTTGGTTTATTTTATGTAAAATTATTTATGGAATCAATCAAATTATTATTAGTATATTCAACAACTCCATTAAATTATGGGTAATAATTTAAATAAAAATAAAAATTAATTTGATTGTTATTAGCCCATTTAGTTAAATGGTTGATTGAAAAGTAGGACCATTTTCACACACTAAAGAGACTAGTATTCTAAGACCCATATTACACAAGAGCACCCCTCAATCATAGGTTACGGAGGCATAGTTGCATATATTTATATTTTCCCAAATTATTGATATTAATTTAAATTTATGACATTATTGTGTTCATCCTTTAAAATAGTGTCCCATTATTTGGATATTTTGGGTTGTGGCATTTCATGAAGGATGTCTACTACTTATCTTTTGAGGAAAATTATCAAAGATGTATTCCATTATTATCTCTAAATGATCTTAGTAGATAAATTCAAAATTATTTCAATAAACACTATTATTTATAATATAGTGTGTTGATTTAATCTTGAGTTTTCTTATTTGTTATCTATTTAGTTTATGAGAACATGTACATGTGAGTAGTTAATGAATAATTTGGTTATACCAATCACCACCATGTATTTGATACTATTTGACTTCATTAATGGAGATGCATGGATCAATTTATATAATTATTTGAATTATACCCTATAATAATCTCATTTTTATAGGTCTAATTCTTATATCAAACTCTTGTAACTTATCCATCTACTTTCTTCTTCATTCACCTAATTCATTATTCCCAAGTGTAAGCTTCATGACTAAGTGGGACAATGACATATATCTTTTTGTTTAAAATGTAGTGAATTAATTTATTCACATCTTTGATCAAAGGATATAAAAAACTCAATCATGGAATGTTTTAATTTTATATATTTCAAATTGGTGTCCATAAATACAATAAGATGTTATCTATCTTCAACCTTTCGAGTGAGTATCACTACTATAATATGTTTTGAGGAAAATTAAAATAGATAAAAATTCTTGGTAAAGTATACCTTATCATACTATAGCTTTCAATTTCTTGAAATGGTTTTTAATATTTTATTATCCATTCCACCTTTGCATCCTCTTTCAACAAAACATTAAATGGTTTTACAATTTCTACAAAATTTTTAAACAAAATTTATCTTACCAAAGAAAGATTTGAGTTAATTTTTATTGTTAGGGTATGGAATTTTTAAAATATATTGAACTCTTTTAGGATCAATATAAATAATTTCCTTGGTGATAACATGGCCTAATAATTTATCTAATGTGACTCAAAAAATACTCTTTTTGAGATTCAATTAGATTTCATACCTTCTATATATATCAAATACTTTCAACAAATGGGCAACATGATATATTTTATCCATGTAAAATATAGTCATGACATCCATGTAAAAATGATGTACTTCCTAATGAGTACTTGAAACATGAAATTCATGTCATACTAAAAATTAGCACCTACATTGATTAATCCAAAACACATCCTATTGTATGCAAAAATTCTTCATCTAGTAATGAAATAAGTTTTTTCATTAGATCATAATTTTCTACTAGTATTTGGTTGTAGCCTAAAAATACATTCAAGACACACTTACTATCTTAATCTATTCATTTGGTGAAATTAATGGGTAATTATGATCAAACACTTGGAAATTTAATAAGTGTGTCTAAATAGTATCTATGTCTGAAATGTATTAGCAATTAGACAATAAGTGTGTAAATACATCCTATGTAATTTACCCAATAGATAGACTAATCGGTAATTTCCAACTGAGGTTTTTGAACTCTGTGAAAATTTTAATTTCACCATTATTATTTCACACATCAACTCCATTATCTACCCAATTAGAATGACTGATTGGAGATATGATTTTTGCATCTAATAGATTATGAACTTCATTTTGGATGAGAGGTTTTGGAATGGGATTAAATGGTCTATATCTTTATCTGAAAGGTTTATGTTCCTCTCTAAGTTATATGTTATGTGTTATCATTCCAAGATTAAAAATATTTAAATCCTCATAACACCAAATAATCACATGTTTCTATCCTATTAATAATTCTTTTAATTTATATTTATCTTCCTCAACAACTTAATCCATTATTGACGTACTGAGGATTTTCATTTATTCCTAAGTAAAATCAATTTTGCTTATTCTAGATTTTTTTTATGTTTTTAGCTTCATGATCTATGTCAAAGAATCTGTCTAATGATACTATCCCTTTGTGTATTCTATTTTATTTAATTTCAATAATACCATCATCTTAAACATATTCTTTTTCATTGAATTAAAATCATTTTCATCAATGATTTGGGATTGGAAATCACCAAAACTATTCTTCATGGACTTTATAATTCTTTTATTATGATCAAACACTTGGAAACTTTTAGCATTATAAGGGATTGATGGAAAATAAACTAATTATACTTATAGTTTATGCAATTTAGACTCTTGAATAGGGGCTGATTTTACTTTAAAAGTAACCAAAAAATCTATGGTTTGGTTCTATTATCTTGGGATTGATTTTATGTTGAAGGATTCAAAAGGTCTGATCAAATCCTAGGATATATTTTTATATTTATTTAGATTTGAAAATTTACATAGGTATCAAATCCTAACTTGGTCAACAACTAGATTTGAATCTTGAAACATCAAATGTTATTTGAAATTATGTTTTAGAGCGAATTTTAATCTTAAAATTAAGCATTCATGTTAGAAAATATTGTCAGTGTATCAAAATTATAGTCTTAAATCAACAAAGTATTGCTTCCCATCACGTGCAATCAAGGTTATCCCTACACTAGAACCTTGTTTGGATAAAAAACCATCAAAATATAGTGTGCATAATAGTGAAGGACCTTAAAATTGCCATTCATCATTCTCAATTTTTATTGTGAAAGTGTAAACTCCTACATGTGATGATGTTAAGATTACCTTTTATTTTTTAGAATTGTTTTTATGTGATTCTATATTTCATATTTGGCTCTCTATCAACTCTAATCTAATTGGAAACCCATTTCCAAGGTAGCCACATGTGAGAAACATTTGTTTCCATATATTTATTCAATGTATTTAACCAATTAGGACTCAAGAGTAGACTATAAGCCTCATGAATGTCAAATATAAGGATGCCAATATTGTGTTAGACATGTGGATTAGAATCATGCTACATGTGCTCATTTATTAACTCTTAGAATATTAGAATTAGGGACTTATATAGTTCTATTAACACTATTTTGGACTTGTTTAGGGTCAAACCTGATTTCCTAAAAATCCATGTGGGCATCAAATTTTTTAAAGCTCATGAATAACTAATCATTTATGCACATTTTTCCAAATATTCCAATATTCATCAATAAAATGTGGGACATCATGTTTGTCTTTATAAATGAACATGTTAACATGTGTAATTTTTTACTTTTTAGCAGATGGTTTAATTTTTTTAAAATAAAATAGGGGTAAAAACTTTATTCAATCTCAAGAAATATCAATACACAGACAATTTTGGTCAAACCGGCCACCACAACAGACCTGGACACCGAACCAACAAAACACTCTCAACCCTTCCTGTCCTCCGACAAGATCCTCTCCAGATTAAGTCTGATATCTCCTAGTAGCTGAACCTCTTCGACCACATGCCTCCCTTCTATACCTTTAGATGCCCATCTGGCCAAACAGTCTGTTGCCTTATTCCATTCTCTCAGAACATGAGCAAAAATCACCAAATCCATAAGCCGACTAATTTGTAAAATCTGCTGAATAACCAAGGATAACTGCCAGTTCACATCACTAATTTGCCGATCTTTGATCATATTGATCAAGATTAACGAATCCACTTCACATATCACTTTTTGCCAGCTAATCTCATAAGCTCTTCTCAAAGCATACAAAATGGCAAGTCCCTCCATCCTATTGATTGTCTAGTCTCCCCTATGATCCAAAAAAATGAAAAACACCACTCCTGAAGCATCTCCAGCAATCCCACCAATACCAAATGGACTTGGATTACCTCTAGAGGATCTGTCCGTGTTGATCTTCAAAAAATTAGCTGGGGGAGGCATCCACTTACCAATTCACTAAATTTTCTACTGCACTCCCTCACCCCTCCTAACACACGATGAGCTTGGCATGAGCTTGCTTATCCCTAGTCTATCCAACACCCTTACATTGTCCCTATTCATAGGCAGTGTGACCTCGTTCTTTGCCTCCACTGACTCCTAAATCATTCTATAGATTTTATGCCAAACCTATGAAGCTTCCAGCCTTTCATCATTAAAAATCCTCCTGTTGCACTCCAACCAGACCTGCTACAGCAAGAAGATCAGTCCCACATGTCAAACATCCTACAGGAAGTGTGCAACAGTGGTCAGTCAGTTCAGTTGCTACCAGAATTCAGCTAAGGAAGAAGCGTTGACTCCTCTGTATCTCCATGCCCCCCACTAGGCATTCCAAAGGTGCCCCATGAACTGACAATTAAAAAAAAATATGTGACAAATTCTCCTCCTCTTCACCATGTTAGACAATGGTTCCATGCTAAAGTCCAACCAAATAAATTGCACTTTGGCCATGAGAACTTGTTCTAGGTCCGCTTCCACCAAGAAACCTCCCTTCTTTCCCCAAATTTTTGTGCCACAAGCTCCTGGTACCTAGCAGAAATAGAATATTTCCCCTTGGGATGTGGAAACTAGGTGAGCTCATCTGCCCCACCCAGGGCACAACAATTGTGCCTAGTTAAAATCCCCTTCAGCTCCTCACACTCCCTCTCCATATCTCTGACAGGCCAAACCTCCAGACTCTTCCATCTAGCTTCCATTCACTGATCTTGATGATAATTTTTTTTGAAATCACTCACCTTATGCCAATCGGCTTCACAAAACCTCTGTGAGAGAGCTTGAAGATGAGGGTACTAAAGCATGATGGGGGGAAACCATCCCATGAGTCGTGTCAGAACTACGCTTCTACCCCACTTTTACAAATCCAAAAAATACCTCATTTTATCAGAGTAACCCCCTTCTTTAGCATGTCCCATATCACCAAACCACTCCCCGTCAAACAATATTGAGGTATATCCTTGTGGGAGGTCCCAGGAAGGTACTTGTGCACTAGGACTTTGGCCCATATCTGGTCTTACTCGATACACCATCTCCAGTATAGCTTGGCAGTGAGGGCCGTACCCGCCATTGTGGATTATCTAAGACCCAATCCACCCAATCTCTTTGGGCTATAGACAACTTACCATCAGATAAGACTCCATTTGGTTGAGGATAAGTTCCCCACCCATAAAAACTGTTAAGCCAGAGAGTCCAGATCCTACACAAGGCTAGCTAGCACCACCTGGAGCATGCACCTGTAAAGGGGGAGAGCTTGGACCACTGACTAAATCAGTTAGACCTGGCTCGTGAAAGATAACCATTTGTGTGTCTAGTGATTCACCTTGGCATGGAATTTATTTAGGATAACCTACCAGGACTCTGTAGACTATCCCCTCGTGGTAACAGGTATCCCAAGATACATAACCAAAAGACTACCAATATGAAACTAGAGAATCTTGGCCACTCTCCTTTGAATAGCCAAAGGTGTATTGAAGAAGAATATGGATGATTTATCCTCATTAATAACCTACCTCTAGGCCTCGAGATAAGTGTCCAGGCATTTATGGATATTGTTCGCCTCTCTGATGGTGGCCACTCCCATCATGGCCACATCATCCACAAACTGGAGGTGTGATAGAACTGATAAATTGCCACCCCATCTCCATCTAAGAATCTCCCCTCCCTCATGTACTTTTTGATCCTTTGGCCTAATCCCTCCGCTAGAAGAAGGAACAAATAGGGGGATAAAGGGTCCCCCTGCCATAAGCCCCTAGTAGCCCCAAACAACCTCGTGTGTTCTCCCTTAACCAAGATAGAGAATGAGGTCATGGAAACACAACTCATGACCCACTCAATCCACTCCCTCTCAAAACCAAAAGCCTGCAACACTCTTCGAAGAAAGGACCACCACACCCTATCATATGCCTTTGACATGTCAAGTTTAATGAACATAGCCTTCTCCTTAGCCTTGGACATCGAATGGATAGCCTCCATAGCCATGACAATACCATCCAAAATCTGCCTACCCTCCACAAAGCCGCTCTACTCCTCTGCAACCAGCTCCTTTAAGCACTTCTTCAGTCTTTCAGCAATTAGCTTCATCAGAATTTTGTAAATTACATTGCAGAGGGAGATGGGCCAAAATTGGCTGAGATGGTTCACTCCCTCCTCCTTCAGAATGAGGGCTAGGAAGGTAGAGTTCAATGCTTGCAATATCTGCTAATTAGTCTGCGACTCCTAAACCACTACTAATAAATCCTCCTTTATGATATCCCAGAATTCTTGATAAAACTCAATCAAAAATCCATCCAGTCCAGGGGCCTTACCTTTCTTCATCATGAAGACAATCTTCTTCAGTTCCTCCACCAAAACTGAGTGATTTAATTTTTCCTTCATGTCTTAAGACACTATCAAAGGAATACAGGAAAGAATCAAGTCTTCCTTAGCCTCATCCTTTTAACCTTCTTCCCAAAAAAGGGTGCTAAAATATTGTTCAGCCTCATTGTAGATGTCTCTAGTAGAAGAGACCACCTCCCCCTATTAGTTACCAGAGAAGTTAGCACATTACCGTGATGCTTGGCTTTGACCGAATTGAAGAAGGCCATATTCTTGTCACCTTCTTATAGCCAATCAATTCTTGCCTTCTATTTCCAAAAAATTTCCTCTCTTAGTTCCCATTCCTCTAGGGTCTTGACCACCTCCCCTTCCTTCCTCAATAAAGCCTCGGTCAGGCCCTCCTCTCTAATCAGTCTCATGACACCATTTAGCTTTTCCTTCACCCTCTATTTTTCCTGAAAGATGTTCCCAAAGCTCTACCTATTCCATCTCTGTAGTTGATATTTGATGAATTGGAGGAGCTTAGCAAATACATACATCGCTATCCTAAACGGTGGATGGCCCACTATCCACCATTCAAAGATATGGCTGTACAAATCTTGGTCTCACAACCACATAATCTAAAATTTGAAGGGTGGATTCTATTGCTTGATCACCGAAGAGATGCTCAGCCTGATTGGCCAATGGTCTGACCCCCACCAATCTAAAATCTCAAAGCTGAGCATCTACCTACCCCCACCCAAAAATAGGATGCCGTAAATCTGTCAAGTTACTCTGCTATAAAAGTGTTATCCAACCTCCCATTATTCCATGTGAAGCACCCATTGCTTGGTTTGATGTCTACCAGATTGAGTTCCACAATCTTTTCATTAAGAAGAGAAGAAGATGGTTCTAATCTGATATTTCCACCCCTTTTTTCCGAAAGGTCCATAATCACATTGAAATCCCCTGCTAAGATCCATGGCAAATAAGGGAACTCCTTACGAACTAGCTGAATGCTATTCCACATAGCGATCTTACCTTGCAAATCCATGGGGGCATAGACGTTTGACAACAACACATACTCCCCTGAATTTGTGCACAAGGCTACCATAGATAGCAGTAATCTGAAGGCCATCCAAACCACCGGTGTAACCTTCCTTGGATCCCAAAAACATGCCAAGCCACTTGCAGCCCTAATGCACTGGCAAGATCCCTAACCCCATATCCTTAGTGCAATATCCATCATGTACTCTACAGACACTTTGGTCTCTTGCAAGAAGATAATGTTCGAATGTTGACTTCTGACTAACTCCCAAATAGCTTTTTGTCTAGGGCTGATTCAAGCCCCTAACATTCCATGATAATGTAATCATTTTGAAGGCGGCTAAAAGTGTGCATCCAAGGTCTTCACCGACCCTGATTCAATCGAATTCTCCCCAATCATCTTAATTCACTCCATATCCTTCCTTCTTCCCACCTTCCCACTTTTTTTTAACCTCCTTTTCTGCTATCCATTTGCAGAATCCCCAGGTTGGGAGGGGCCTTCCTACGCTTTTCCTCCTCCTCCATCCCTGGGTGTGATGCCTTATCTCTATCCACCCCTGCTTGATATCTCTCTTTGATCATTTCTACTAAGCTTTGTACTCTTCCCTGTCCCTCCACCATCTTTGTTAAGGGTACTTCAGCTACTTTCTCTAGTGGCATAGAGATGTCCTTCACCACCTGATCATCCTCCTCCATTAGCTCCTCTCCAACAACCAAACCTGGATTAATTTCTTGCTATCCCAAATCTTCCAAAATCACAAATCTATTAAAGGAGTCCTCCTCTTGCCTCTCTAAGAAGGTCCTCTTGAATCCCTTATTTTGACTCTTAGTCTTAACCTACATAAACCCTTCTGGGTCCTTCCCCCCACCCCCTCCAGACTCTTTCCTTTTCCCCTCAGCTATTGTCTTGTTTGTGGGAGGCAAGGGAGATGGTTGTTGCTCTTCCCTTTTATTTTTTAGGCATTTTCTTACCAGTTGTCCATACTCATGGCATAAACGACACCTGAAGGGCAATGTCTTGTAATCTAATTGATGTACCCATGAGTACGCACCTACACACATTTCTATCGCATCTGGCAAAGGCTTGCTTAAATCAATATCTACACATATTCGAGCATATGTCATGATCTTCTTTCCTAGATTTTGTGAGGATAGCCCCACCATTTTTCCTATTATCAAAGTTATCATCACCAAGACATCCTCCCTATAGCATTCCACTAGTATTCATGGGAGGCGAACCCACACTGGAACCCTGTTCAAAAGCTCCTTTGTAGGGTTAAAACCAACATGCCACAGCTTCAGGAAAAGACCTACCTAGTTATAAAAGTAAGGCCCCCCTTCAAACACCCTATTTCTATCCTCCAGGTAGTTGAAAGTAACCATAAAGAAGCTATTAGCCAGCAACATCAGTTCCATTTCTCCTACCGGCTCCCACACCCTGCGAGCCCAACTTTCCAAAAATGGTAAAGATACTTTCAGTCCTAGGCATTTGTAGTACAAGGAATGCCTTGAGAAGTACTCCACATCCTCCTCTATCATTTCAAATTGGATAACCAATTTCAGTCTCTCATTGCACCTTTCTAGGCAACCATTTACCTTAGAGATTCTTGTCCCTCCTGTTGAGCCACTACCCTGCGCCCCTAAGTACTGCTGTTCATTAATCACCTCCTTCATTCTTACATCCTACACCTATGAGCTTCTTCCTACAACTTCACTGAAGCTTCTTTCCCCTCTAAAACTCTTTTAACCCTGCTGCTCCATTTTGACTACCCAGCTAATCCCTCCTTCCCCCCTGTTGCCTCTGTGCTTCTCCCTATGCACCTTACACCCTGCTATGCCTGCACACACAAAAAAGACTCCCACCAGCTAGGGCACAACTGCCCTAGCTGAACTGCACGTTGCAGTGCACACCCGAGTTCACCATCGCTCTTTTCAATCTTTAGCAGATGGTTTATTAGTCATGGATTTTAACAATAATTTTATTTATTTTATGATTTAGGCCAACCCATGGGGTGATGTTTTATTTAATTTTATTCATATACTCAACTATATTATATCTAGTATTTCTAGGAAGATCAACATGTTGATACTAATCATTTCTTTTTGGGGGAGGTGATTTGTTATTGACTTTTAGATTAGGAGGAGTAACAACATTATTGTTTAGAGGTGTGGAAGTCATGATAGGGTATTGATTAATTTTTCTTAGATTCTAATTATTTATTGGAAATATATGAAAATAATGAATATCATTTTTTTTATCTTTGAGTTCATTCTCATCCTCAACTAGGTATAGGTAAATCATATATTTCAAACACTATTATAGTAATTGAACTAGGTGCACTAGATGAAGATGAATCAATATTAATAAAGATAATATTATACCCCTACATATATTTTTGGAATATTTAGTATGAATTACATAATTATATATACTCTAATTCATCGTGTGATGTAGTATTTTGAATTATACACCAGTTGGGTAGAGCTATCTCATATATGTTTATTTTAGGGATTTTATTGGGAAATGGATCTAGGTTTTTATTTGGCCTATTGAATGGTATGTTATATCTTTGTAATTTTAAACTACTAGTGGTAAATTCCCCTACTATGTTTCCCAAGTTTTTATACATATTGATGAACTCATTGTTAAGTTTATGAACCATCTATTGAATGACATCTAACTTTGTTTTAGTGGAACCAAATGTTATGCCCTATGTAGTTGAGGTGTTGAATAGAAATAAGGTTTGATTATAATTATTATAGTTAGACATAGATATATAACTATTCAAAAATTCTAAGTTATAGTTTGTTGTAGGATAAACTAAAGGTGGTTAATTAAAAACCTAATTTTTATTACTAGCCATGACATTTGGGTTGGCATTTGGAATAGGATTCAAAGCCAAGAAATTTGGATTGATGTTTGGTATATCCAAATCTTGTAATTGAGGATTCAATTGATGGTTCACATTAATAGATTCAACATAGTCTTCTAATAGGTTATTAATGTTCTAGGCCCCACATAAGAATACTTTTGTCATTGAATCTAGGTAATTTTTTACATCTCTAGGGCTGACATAGTAGTAGGTCTACATAGGTCCTCCACATGGTTGTACATCTTATGGAATATTGCATTAAATTATTTAACTAATTCATTAGGTTCCATTTTCATACTATAAAAATATTGATAAACCACACTATGACTAGTAACTTGTCCAAATTATGCAATAAATGTATTGTGACATTGGCTCCATGAGGTATTTGAATTCTTTAGAATAATTATGAACTAGTCATATGCAACATCTTATAAAGTGAAAGGGAAATGTTTTCATGCAACATACTTATGGTTTACATTCACCAATCCCAACAAAGTCTTCAATATTTTAATATGATCCTCAATAGTTCATCCCCTAGAAAGAGAGAATTAAGGAAGATACTTTTTGGGATTCTTGGGTAAATCATGGACAACACCAACTAGATCAATGGTAGAGCCAACTAGTAAATCCATAATGAAATTTTGATGTTGATTCCCTTAGATTAGTGAATTTGGTTGGGTTAAATATCTCTAAGGAGTACCTCTATTTGATCTTGGTCTTAGACAAACCTATAAAATTGATAATAATATAAGACTGGAATTACAATTAGCCCTTGTTGACCTGACTCATAAATGTAGTCTATGCTGCTCAAGTAAATATGTTCCTCTTATAGTTCTAGATAAAACCTATTTTGTGTGTTTAATGTACACCAAATATTATTATGTAATATAACCTCTTATTTTAAGATTGGTGATAATTCACTCCATGGCAATATTTGTGGGTATTAGTTTTCTAAATAACCACATGGTGGAATAATGATGAACATAGTGGTTGTTTACCTTAGATGGTTCAGATGTTACTTATGATTAACTTATAACATAAATTTATAAGAGTTAACCTATATTGGACAGATGGATATAAACTAAGTTGAATCTAATCAAAAAAAGACAAAAGAGGGAAATGTAAGGGAAAAAAGAAAGGCTTTGTAATTTAAATAAATATTAGACCATTCCAAGGTAGTAAATTATAATAAGACTAGGCATCTATCACTGAATAATGTATATTATAAGCTTGATGTTAATATTGAACACAAAAAATAACACAGTGAAGAGTCTAAATAATCAATTACAATATAATTTATTGACCATAACCAAGGATATTGTTAGTATTGAATTACTAAGCATAATCACTTTACTAACTAAGTAAAAGTATGATCTAGAATCAAAATACCAATTGGACTAACACACAATTTAGAACAATCATTTTAATAAAAAAATCATAAAACTTCATACACTATGTCAAATAAATGGAAATTATTCAAGTAAACACATAAATTTTGAAGAGAAAGAACATTAAAACAAAATCACAAAATAATTATGTAAAACTTTCAATCCTTAGATTAATTTTTAAAAATATCTTGAATTTACAATGATGGGTCTTAGGCATATATATATTTGGATGCTCACCACCTCATATTCAAATCTCATTACATATTCATAAAATATAAAATAATACCAACTCTTAATTTACCCTATTGTATTTGCATGGTTATAAGTTTTATAAATAAATAAGACAATTTATATCTTCAAAACTTGGATGTACAAAAGAGGCAAAGAAAATGTATTAATATAATTCTAAAATTTTACTCATAATTTCAATTTACCAAGTGCAATTAGAACTACTTGTGACAACTAGGCTTGAACTAGCTAGACTCCAGTTGAATCCATTTGTCTAGTTGGACTTTAAAAAGGGGTCACTGACATAGTTGGAACTATAATTGTTACTAGAATGGGACTAGTCTAAACATGTAAGGGAGATAAAGTGAATTGAAACTAAGAGAAAACATGTCCCATAGAGGTATGCACAAATGTATATACTATATCACTAGAAGAATTCATCGATGGTTATTTTGAGGATGAATCTTTTTCTTGACTTACCAACTACCTCTATTTTTTTCTTCTTTTTCTTTTTGAACATAACACAGTCTGAATCAATAATGCTAAAATTTATTATTGGAATTTCAAATAATAAAGAAATCATGTCTAGTAGCTTATTGTGTGTGTTTAACGAAACTTTTAAGTAATCAATAAGTTTGTGGGCTTCATCAAGATTTCCTTTGGCAAATGTGATTAGTTTAAGAATTTGATCACAACTTTTAGGAGGGATGTGATCAAATATTAATTTTAAATTTTATACATAGGTATGTTGTAGAATGTCAAAATAAGTTTGGTTTATTATTTGACCATGAATTGTGTATATTATTTAAATGAGCACTTATTTTAGTAACTTTTTTACCTTAATCTTATAGTCTATAAATTGTTATACCTTTTCCTTCATTGAATTATGTCACTCATGTAAGTCCTTTCACTTTTAACTTATTTAAGTCTATGCTAGATAAATATCTATTCATGGTAATGGTTTAAAGCCTAAATATAAATAATATCTTAATAAATTATTAATATGATACATTCTAACATCCATAATATATAAAGATTTGGTGAAATTAACCACATTCTCCCACTTTAGTTGGGATTCATCTCTTGCCTTATTTATATAAATTAATAATACATATAATGATTCATTCTCCCACTTTTTATAACATGTTATTTGTGGTTTACAATGTTTATTGAGGATCTAGACTTTAATGTTTTTGTTACAAGCCATTAAAAAAATTCTTCAATACTCCCCTTGTTTCATCCACCATGGAGATTGGATCCTCTTGGATTTCATCATCTTCTTGAGGGAAATTTTTCCTTTTATTGTTAAATATGAATAATTAATATTATCTCCTAAATTCAATTTAGCCCTATCCTATTTTTATTTTCCTCTTTATGATCCTCTTTGGCTGATTAGATTTATCATTAATTTCAAGGGTAGGATTTGGCTCCTATACTATAACTAGATTATACCAGACACCTTATGTTATTATATGTTATGGATCCATATAGGTGTCAAGATAAATTACTTAGTGAGAGATGCCTATGAAAATATGGTGAATAAGGTTGAATTATTGGTGGAGGCATGATTGATGTTGGATTATGAGAAGAGGGTGTACTTGTAGATGTGGACAGTGGAGGTGTAAGTAAAGGTGGGTTGACCATATATTCTCTTGAGGCCCTAATAAATGAAGGGATATTATTTAAATTCTTAATAGACTAAGGATACTCTTTAATGATGGAGACTATAGGAAACTCTGCTTAGGTGGCTACAGTCATTGATAATCTTAATTAATTGGAGGAGTAAACTTGTAATGGGGAATTTGAAAATATATACTATGAGACTGAGTCCTAAAAGTGTGAACTTATTGTAGTAATAAAAATAGGCCATGTAATGGATTTTTTTTGTTTTTTCTTGAAAAAATTATGCAACAGGCATGTACGTGGTAGTGTCCATATCAATGATAGCAATAGTAGAAGTAACACTAACCAAAGAATCAAATGGAAATTTTGTAGCCATCACATGAGTATAAAAAATAACATTAGTCAAAGTATCAAAAACACTTATTGAATGTAATGGAGTTATATTAATTGAAGTAACATGGGAAAAGGAAACTGGAACAATTAAATTAAAAGTGGGAAAAACAACAACTATAACTAGTGGTAGTGATAAAGGTGCCCATGGAACTGTCTTCCATGTTTATATCCTCAGTAATAATAGGGAATGGGTTTATATTCCTTATGGTTTATTTATATATATATATCACTATTATGAGGAGGATTTGAAGTTGAGGTTCCAAAATGTATTTGTATAGGCACCTTTTGGAAAACATTACATTATGGTTCATATTATGAGTCTTCCCCTTTTTATTCTAAATCTTATTTAGTCAAATCTTACCCTATTTATATTTATAAAATCCTTACTTCTCTACCAACTCATCTTCTATGTCTAATTAAACAAGGTTTAATAATTCCCTTGAATATTGTGATCACGTTTTCTCTTGTGTGACCTTAGGGTCTTACAAAGTTCTTGAAAATATCCTCTTATCTCGAGTTATTATTGTAGGGCTAGTTTAAATATAAACTGGAGAAGTAAGAGATGAATGACTTACCACTATTATTGGAATTTATTAGACTATGGAAACTATAGGTGTAAATGCATAAGTGACCTTAGGAATTAAGGGTGCCCTTGTTTCAATAGAAGGATCTTAGTTATCTATATATTGTGGCTTTATGAGGATCTTAAGGATCCCTAACCTAAGTTTTTCATCAATTTCTTATGGATCCCCCTCTTTCTAAGGTTACTTTTATATTTTTTGGGTTTTTAACCTTCTCCTCTTTATATATCATAATTCCATCATATTTGTAATGGAAGGGTCATATTAAATCATTCGATAAATTTTCATAGATATCCTTATACCTATCATTTTGAAATACACCTAGGAGTTTTATTCATCATTCATAAAATATAATTATGTCCATATTATTTATGTTTATAGTTATATTTGAATATACTTTGGAAACTTTTTATGTGTTATACTACCACCCATCTAGTCCTAATATCTAAACTCAACCAATTTGAAATGGAAACATATCTTATAATGAAATCACTTGGCTAGTTTATCCCAATGTTGGAATTGGTTTCTTATTCTAATGAGAGGTGTTTTATGTAATATTATTAGTTTTACCATTTTTATATTCTAGTCAATATTATTGGATAAATAGTAAACTATTTCATACTCAAGTAGCTCATTTTAGACTAGCCTAGGAAAATAAAATGTGTTACTAATGTGCCTTTAGCTCTAATAACTATATGGTATAGGTAGAAAAGCAGTCCCCAAATTATTTAAGTCATATTATATATTCCTTTAAATAATCTTGGAAAAAAATTATCATTGATTTTATTATACACCATTTGGTATAATGTATCTTCTAGTTTTTGCATGAAATTTGTGAATGTGATAATGGTTAAAGTCATCATAAATCATGATTTTCCCACTTATTTCCTAGAGAGATTCTCCATTAGAGATTAGAGTGACAAAAATAACATGAAATAAATAAGAGAGCATATATAGATTAGTATAATTACTATTGTATGTGACCCTTTGATTCTTCAAGTTGTAACTTATAATCTCTCCCAATGCAGGGATACACTATACATTTAAAATTATGGATGACAATGGAAACTATAATTCATCAACATATGTTGTGGATGGGGATCCATATATTATGCTTAATAGGGACATGAAAATGATAACACTTGGTCTAAATTTTTAAATTATTACCTTCTTTC